>JBAMBL010000257.1:0-25530 GCA_037043405.1 Drosophila subquinaria
TTTTTAATAAATTTAATTTTTATTCGAAAGTTGACTAAATAAATTTAAAATTACTTTAATTTTAATTTTATACTCTCATAACTCGGTCAAAACCAGGGACCGAAACGATTATAATTTTTCAAATATAAATTATTAAATAAAAGTTATTTGTTAATTTTTATCAAAAATTAAATGAAAACACTTTTTTTTTCGATCCAATTAAAAAAATTATAAAATAATAATTAAATTTTTCATTTAAAAATTTTAATTTAACTCTTATTTTCAATTTTTATTTTAGCAATTGAAATAAAAATTATTTTTCAGTTTTTATTATAATTATTTGTAACTATATTATTAAATAAAAATTGAACAAAAAATGTTTTATCTATAATTTTTAAATAAAAATGTAAAACAAAAGTTAATCCAGTTTTTCATAGCTCTTATTTGCGGCAAAAACTTTACAGATCTAGATTAGAAATGCATTTCAATCATTACTTACCCTCTACATTTATACCACATTTAACTTTACTCAATTTAAATTCAAAAACCTGCAAATTTCTAGTTATTGATTCCTTGACACTTTTCTTCATAATCTTCAATGCATAACACGGAGATTAATCGACTGCCCACTAAATATATCTTTTTGATTTAATTAAATTTAATTGCAATTCCAGGCGGTTGAGGCTGCAACATGTGGCAACACTTCCCCTCCCCTTACCCTTCCCATTTCCGTCTATCGATTGGCAACGCCGCTTGCGACTGTGGCCAACTCAGTTGTTGGCCTGGCCCTAACATGCCCATTAAATTCGCTGGGCTACAAGTTGAAAGCGGTTGCTCCCCAAAGATTACCGCAAATGCACAATGGTAAAATAATCATAATTGCATATAAAATGTTAATGGGCAATGGACCAGGAGCAGCAAAAGGAGGAAAAGCAAAACCAGGAGCAAAAAGGACCAACGGGGAGGAATCGCAAATGTTTGGCGAGCTCTAAAAACTTTTTAATACACCAAAGGACACATTTGGGCCTCTGCCCCAGAGTTGCCATCCCTCTCCACACAGTTTTCCCAACTGTTTTCAATGTGTGCGAGCGCCACAAATGCAAAAACAATTACGAAAACTTTGCTGGCAACGCGCCACACTTGCCACGCCCCCTGCCCCAACAGCCAATGCCACAACAACAACAACAACAATAAGAAAAACAACAGCAAGGAGAGAAAAAAGTCAAAACCAAATGTGGGAAATTTTTGGGAAAAGCGCAACTTTCTTTCGGGCCGCGCGGCGTTTTCTGCTTGTTGCTGTTTAGACCCGGTATTGAAAAGGGGAATAGGGAATAACATGTTTGTGACAATTATATTTTTGATATTCAGAAAAAATGAATAATTTTCAAATAAATATTAAATTATATTTTTATTTCATTACATTTCTTAATTTAACATACATCATGAATAAAAATCATTTAGATTTCTTTTTTTTAAACTCTATTTTTTACATTTTCATTCCTAATTTAAATCAAAAACTAAAATTATTTTTTAACAAAAAAATTAAATAATTCAGAATACTACAAATATAAAAGGGAATGCTAGTTTTTTGACTTTTATCAACTTTATTTTGCGATCCATGTTTTAAATCAAATAATTCAATTACATCAGTAATTTTAAGTTTATCCACTTTTTAAGAATGCTTCATTCATAAGTAGTAAAATATCTAGGATTTTGATTTTACCGGGTATATGCAAGTCGAGCATACTCGACTCTTATATTTTCATACTTGTTTTCTTCAGTGTTTTTTGGCTGCTTTCTTTTTTTTATTGGTTATTGCCGTCGTGTTTTTGCTTTCATGTTTTCATTGCCATGTTAAGAGTGGCAAGGGGGCGGAGTAGGCGGAGATGGAAGAGTGGCTGAGGGGGGCGTGGTGCAGGCAGGCAGGCATTCAGCAAGGCAAAACACTTAAATTTACATAATTTCCGGTCCACGTCACTGATGTAATGCCACGCTTCATCTGCAACAAAAGCATCAGGAAGCAGGAGTTGCCTTTAAAAGCCTTGTGTGTGGATCAGCTGGGGAACTGACTGAGGTGGACAGAGGGTGGAGGAGGAGGGGGAGGTGGACAGCGGACAGCGGACAGCAAACGAGCGCTCAACTTTTTAGCTTTTTGAACTCGCGCAATATTTTAACGCTGCAATTTTTAGTTGAAATTTTGACTTGTTTTTTAATTTTTTGTGCTTTCGCTCTCCCAAGTGGTAGACCGACTTTTATAGTGTATATACAACAACAACAACAACAACAACAACAACAACGAGAATAAAAACAACAACAACAACTAGAATGGGAACTAGTTTACACTGGGGTGCTGTAACTTGTTGTGGTAAATGCGCCGTTCACAACTTTATAGACGCTTAGCAATTATGGCAATAGCAATTTTTATTGCCATCATGCCGCAAGGATGTTAAGTTATCAAGCAAAGAGCATTAGAGAGAGAGAGAGAGAGGAAGGGAGGGAGAAGTAAATAGTTAGCGAGAAAGATAGAAAGTAGTTTATCACTAAGCAACAATTCCAAGAGAAGTAAACTGATTGAATGTCTCAATTATTAGCTTGATAAATGCTTGAAAACTTGCTTAAAAAATAGAGGGAAAGGAAAAGAAGGGAGTAATGAAGGGAGACAGAGTGGGAGGAATAAGGAAAGAAAGAGAAACATTAATTAAAAATTCTTAGTTCTTAGTTTTGCTTTTTTTTCTTAAAGTACATTTATTAAGAAAATCATCAAAAAACGAGAGATAAATTTAATATCTTTTTACTGTCACTTAACTTTAATTTAAGAAGCTGATTAAAGTTTAAGAATTTGCATATTTATCTAATTAAATTCATTTATTTATCCCATCTCCATTTTCAACCCTTTCCTTTTCAATTAATTAATTTAATTAATTTCGACAAACATCAATTGATCAATGCATTGACAATTATTTGTCTTTGATTTGCGATAAGAAGACAAAGACAGGCAAATGGCGAAAGCGATATGAATACGAAAATGAATTTAATTAAAAATTGTCCTTCTGCCAAAAGGACATTATCTGTTCAATACTCTGCTTTCTCCTTTTCCAATTTTTCCTTGCAGGATGCTGTCGAAGAACATCACGACAGGCAAATGCAATTAAATTTGCGAGTTAATTTCATTTCATAAATCGAATTTGAAATTGTTCGACAAATAAAGCAGGCGACAGTTTAGAGATGAGCAGACGTGGAAGATGCGAGAGAGTCTTGAGTGGAAAATATGTTAGGAATAATTGAAGTAAGACTTTAAAGTAAAATAACAATTGGTAAAAAAAGATAAATTCAAATTAAAAAAAAAATAGCTAAAAAATTTCTTCATTTATACCGAACAATAGAATTATTAATAGCTGTAATAATAATAATAATAACAATTATTTTTTTTTACTTTCATTGATTAACCCAAGCTATTTTCTTTCCCTAAACTTGAATGTAATTTCAAATAGAATTATAGATAAAAGATCAAAAACTTTGGGACAAAGAATAAATAGATAAATAAATATAATAAAATATAAATAAATTTATTTACAAGCAAATAAAAAAATAATTAAAAAATATAAAAAAAACATAAAAAATCCTCATTTATACCGAACAATAGAATTGTTAATAGCAGTAATAATAATATAAAGAATTATTTTATTTCATTTACATTTTTTAACTAAGTTATTTTTTTTTTTTAAACTTGAATGTCATCCCAAACTTAAATATGACTAGCACCTTAATTTATAGGACTTGTCTTGTGGCGCTAGGAATCAAATAAATAAATATCGTAAAAAGCAAAATATCTTATCATAATAACATTTTATCTTTAAACTGTGATTATTTTTAGCCTTTTAGGTATTACCGTTTGTGCTTTGCGTTAATTGCCCTAACTATCGAGACTCATTCGTGAGCAATATATGAATATGAATATGAGTTTAAATATATATTCATTTATATTCTTTTTTATTCCATGAAGTTGAACTATTATTAACATATTAACCCACTTAAATCCGAATTAAATGCTTCACGTTCTCAGCGCTAACCAGAAACTCAACAGAGTTTCACACAGAGTGAGACAGCTAAAAATGAAAGAGAGAGAGACAGAAAGAAAGAAATGAACACTACTTCATAATGTGCTCGCTCTAATGACAATTAACATTCTTTTAATGAAGCACAATTAAAGAACGCGCTGCTTTAACTAAGATTTATAAGCTGAAACGCACACACTTGAACGCCAGAGGGCGCCGTCAGTGCAGACATTGACGTCAGCAGTTGTTGGCCGCCAGGGGGCGCTAACAGGCGTGCGTCTTAAGTAGCGGCTACAGACTCAGTGAAAGAGAGACAGAGAGAGAGAGAGAGAGAAAGGAGGAGAGCTGGCCTTATTATTACATTGTTTATGAGTTCTGCCGTTCTCAATTTATTGTTTATGCGCTTGTGTTTTTGTTGTTGAGAGTTGGCTCTTATTATTGTTGTTGTTGTTGTTGTTGTACTCATTGTTGTTGTTGTTGTTCTCTGGCTTGTTTTACAAGCGCGTCTCGGCATGTTTAACTCATGTTTCTTGGCTCTCAGCTTTTGCCATTTGCGGTCGTCTTGGCCGTGAGGCTTTTGCCCTCCTCCCTCCCTGAACCAAAGCACAAAGTCATATTTTCTTATTATCTGGGGGAGAGACTCTTGGCCACTTTTGCTTGCGCTTTTTTGTGGCTAGCCGCACACAAAAAAAAAGAGAAGAAATAGGAATTATTAATAGCCTCCTCCATTTGCTGCTAAGTGGCGCAAATTGTGTGTTTGTTTATATCATTTTGTTGTGCTTCAAGTCTTTTTCCTTCCGCTCCTTTAAAGCCAAGACAACAACAACAACATTCGCACTTTAAAGCACCTTTTTTTTTGTGGTAAGTAAGGTGGGTTAAAGGCAAGGGAATGCGTTGGGGCGTATACAGTTTATGGAGCGCGTTGAACCGCGAACTGTTGTTAATGGCACTTGAACTCATCGCCCCGACGCAAAGGTGTACACTGTACATCATGGCTGGGGAAAAGCAGGAGAAAGAGAGAGAAAGAGAGAGAAAGGCAGCGAGTGTTCAACTGTCTGGCCCAATTTTCAAGTGGATTGTGCTTAAAACTCAACAAAAATCATCATAAAATAATACAAATCTCTAGTTGCTTAAAAGAAAAGGGTTAATGGCTTAACGGCAGCTGCACATTGTATGTTAAAGTGCTGTTAAAGTAGTGCTGTTAATGTTAACAGTTGACTAAAACTTTGCAGCAGTTGCTTGAGTTAGAATTCTTCTTATTTTGAAGCCTTTTCAGAGCTACTGAAGGAAAGTTTTATCTAGGTTAATTGTGTTATGTTAAACTGCTGTTAATGTGATGCTGTTATTGTCATATTTTACTTACCATTTGCTGTAGCTTTTTGAAAAAAATTCAATAAAATATTAAAATTGTATTCGCTTTTATACATTAGTCCGACGCATATAAACCTAAAAATTCAAAATTTATAGTTCTTAATTTAGTTCGGTATTAAATTAACGTCTATAAAAATGTACATTAATTTTCTGTTAAAACAAAATTTATTTGTTGACTTTTTTTTCTGAGTAACTGATATGTTAATAATAAGTAATCTCTTTCTGTACTTTTGTTTTATGCGAGCTATTCCTAGTTATTAATCCAACTCATTGTTCATCAAGTAAGATGTTAATGCAATGTTAATGCTGAGCTACAAATTATTGAGTTTAAAATGCTTTTTTGTTATCTTTGTTTCCCAATCGCTTTGTTAGCAAATTTTGTTAATTCTTTCCCGACTTTAAAGTCTCATTGACCCAACGATTTTTCGCTCTCCCTCCCTCTCTCTCTGTTTCTCTGTTAAGTCCTTTACACGCAGCTTTGCTCGCTTGTTGCATTAATTACCAGACACACACACACACACACTTGAAGTAGGGAAAAATCTGCGGCATCGCTAAATTGCACTTGAAAAGCAGCATAACGAGTGAAGCAGCTCGAATATTGGACTGTTGGCAAGCTGTCTGTGTGTGTGTGTGTGTGTGTGTGTGTGTTTGAGTGTGTTTGTGTGTGTTGTAAAGTGTTTGCACGTGAGTTTTATTTGGCGCCCAACGTGCGCTGATTGAGTTCTCCTGGCGAAAGGATAAATGAAGGACGACGCTTAGATATGTATGAAGAGTGTTCTTGGCAGAGAGAGAGAGGGAGATAGAGAGAGAGAGAACAGCGTGCTGAAAGCTTTGAGTTTTTCTTGTTTGCCATTTTCTTTTGCTCGTTCCTCACAATTTTCCCCATCATTCATTTTCTTTTCTTTTTATACCCTGGGGGTATATTAAGTTTGTTCAAAAGTATGTAACAGGCAGAAGGAAGCATCTCCGACCCCATAAAGTATATATATTCTTGATCAGCATCAACAGCCGAGTCGATATAGCCATGTCCGTCTGTCCGTCTGTCCGTTATTAATTATATATTATATATTATATTAAGAATTTTGTCCGAGGTATTCTAATGGCAATTCTATAAATAGAATAGAATTAATGGTCAATTAATTCGTTTTACATTTCCTCTGCAAGAATGTTTATCGAATTTGTCATCCTCAATCCAAGTTGCGGCGTGGTGGAAGTGATAAGTGCTCGGCAAGCGAAACGGGAGACCGAGGTTCGAGTCCCGGTTCTGTCGATGCAAATGATTTTTAATTACTATTTTTTTTTTATTATTTTTATTTTCTTATTTTTAAAATTGGTTTAAATCACTTATCTTATTGTACATGTATGTAGCTGCCACAAAAACGATAGGTCGATATTTGAGGATAAGTACAAGAATTGCATGTGCATCTAATCTTCGGCATGCCGAAGCCTAGGCCCAGGGTATATTACTGTCGAGTGCACTCGACTGATCCGCTTGTTTTTTCTGCTTTTTTGCTTTTGGCTCGAGTGTTGTTCAAGCGCTTTGGCAAATATTTGATTTTAATTTTTCCAATTAATTGGTTTTCCATCAAAATTTAACAACGCATCCTTGCACCTGTTCGCCCCCCCCTTCTTCCCCTTTCCTCTTCCCTTTCGCATTTACATGCGAGTTTTTCCAGCTTGTTGCGGCTTTAAAATGCCGCTCTAAAAAAAGCAACAAGCGAAATAAAAACACAATACAAAAAGTCGAAGGGCAAAAAGTTAGTCCTGTGCCGAGTGGGCGTGGCATGTGGGCGGCCGCAATGTCAACTACAAGAAAATTGTCACTAATGAGTGGGAAAAAGGCCGAGTCGACTGACCAGCGTTGTTTGCATAGAGACAGAGGCTTTTTTCAACTCGGTCAAATGAAATGAGACTCGCTGCTGGTCTCTAAAGCAACAAGGCGCAAGTGGGCGTGGCCGTGGCAGTGGCATTGTCAATATTGGCAAATGTGTCAGCTGCATTCCGAGCGGGGAAAAGGGACAGGGACAGGGAAAGGGGGCGGCTTATGAGCAGCCAAAAGCCAAACGAAAGGGATAATGAAAACCACGACAAAAGCGCACAGGGACAGTGAAAGCTGTGCATAGGGATAAAGGACAACAGCAACAGGACAGCAATTGGCCACAGTCAGATAGACAGAGAGAGAGAGAGCGATAAAAGACTTTACAAGCGAGTTGCTCGACTGCTAAATGCCCAGTATTCGTAATTAATAAAGAAAAACTAATTAAGAAATATAGAAATTTTGAAATCGTAATGAATTTAGAGACCAAACCATGATAAAATGACATTTCAAACCATGATTAAACTAAATTCCGCTTGAGAATCGGATGGAAAATTTATGAAAGTTTGAAATTTTACAAGAAATGATATAAGGATTTTTTCTACTAACTAACGTTAACTGATAAAAAAATGGATCTAAAATAAAGATTTTGGTCTCAGAACTAAGAACTTTGGTCTAAAAAATGCGTTGAGAACATGAAAATCTTGAAGTAAGAAAACACATCTTGATTCTAAGAACATTTCAATAAAGACCAAGTTCTTAATTTTAAGATCATAAATTCTTATATTTTTAAGACCACAAATCTTAGTATAAGAATAAAACTTATTATTTGTTAAGTCTTTAAATATTCTTATTTCAAAAATAAAATAATTCAGATGAATGTTTTTGATTTTAGAAAAAGGTCTTTTTTTCAGTGTACCTATCATTCTACTAAATCGTAACAAGATTGGACTAATAGAAAGGTGGTAATAGCTGATTAAAGTTTTTAGGCAATGTAAGTGCCTAAAAGCATGCAATAAAAATATTTTAAATTTATTTAAATAAGTAACGGTTTTTCTATAGTCGGGAGCTCGACTATACCATTTACCACTTGTTTTTTTATACTAATTATGACATGGGCAGTTGATTAAAATTTAAAACTTAAGAATTAAAATTTCGAAAAATTTCATTAAGGAAACATTTATTTTAACATTATGAAATTTTAAGACAAACTGAATTAAGAGGCCAGGCTATGATCAAAATGACACTACTCTAATTTATACAGTCTCTGAGATCGAGGAGCTTATATGAAAATACAGACATTGTCAACAATTTATAAGCCTTTGCATCAATTTGGTAACTGGGCTAAAAATATGAAATAAAGTCTGAAGTTTGGTCTGAACTTTTGTGTGTTCGTGTTAATGAGATAAGCATGCAAATGGGCTAATAGAATGGCAGTCGGAAAGGACTAACAGCAGCTACTCAATTAAGAGTCAAGCCAGTCGAAAAGAGAGAGAGAGAATAAAAGAGAGAGAGAGAGAGAGAGCAAGTCTGGCTTAGCTGCCGTTCATCATCGTTTATCTTAATAAACCGCGCACTCAGTCACACATTAAACCGAAAAAAGCAGCGGAAAAGTCCTCTTGGAAAATTGCTTAATTTGCAGTTGGAAAAGAAGGCAGTCGTAGTATAGTAGGAAAAAAGGGGGCGTGGAAATCAGAGCCTGACAAAGCGAATGGCAACGTGTTTGCTGGAAAACGTTGCAAGGCGGCGGCACACGTAAAAATGTTGATAAAACGCACAAAAGCCCGTTGATGATTTCAATTTATATATCCACGAGTGGAGCTCATCTTCAGAGTTGTGCACACGTAGAGAAGTAGACTCCCTCCCCCCTCCTCCCTCTCTCTCTTTCACACACACATTCGTCATCTCTCTCACACATTTACTGCAGCGAATTTGCTGAAGCATCTCACGTGCAACATAATTTTTCCGAGCGACTTGCCGGCGACGAAACGCGTTACATGAATGCTTCACATACAGGCGTGTGCAAAATTATAGGGACAGTTTGCTTTTCTCAATTAAAAGAATTATTTTCCTTTAAACATTTTTATTATTTTTCATAGTTTTTATATCCTTTTAGTTTAAATATTAAATATTTTTCACATACAGGCGTGTGCAAATTTATAGGGACAGCTTAATTTTCTAAATGAAAAGAGTCCTTTCCTTTTAAAATTTCTTGTTATTTTTCATAGTGTTTATATACTTATATTTTAAATATTAAATATTTTTCACATACAGGCGTGTGCAAAATTATAGGTACAGCTTAATTATCTCATTAAAAAGAACTCTTTTCTTTTAAAATTTCTTATTACTTTTCATAGTTTTTATATCCTTATATTTTAAATATTCTGTAAAAGTCTTCTAATTATTGTTACATAAATGTTTCACATACAGACGTGTGCAGATTTATAGGGAAAGCTTAATTTCCTCAAAAAAAAAGTTCTTTTCTTTTAAAATTTCTTATTATTTTTTATAGTTTTTACATCCGTCTATTTTTTATATTCTGTAAAAGTGTTCTTATTATTGTGCACACGCCTGTACATCTTCCCTTTCCATTCACGCCCTTTGTCTGTCTTTCTGCGAGTGTGTGTGTGTGTGTTAAATGTGTGTGTGGCATTATGAGCGTGAAGTAGACTAAATAAATTACATTTAAGCGCAAAGGTGTTACGCGTTGCATGCCACACACAACCCCCAACCCTTCTCCACACCCACACCCACACCCACACCCACACCCACACCCACACCCACACCCACACCCACACCCCTTCCCCCATCCCCCCCTCAGGTGGGCGTGCCTGTTTACTACTATCGTTACTTTCATTATAATTACGCCATGTCAAAGTGCAGTTGCTCATTAATTAACAAATTGAGAGCGATCTGGCAACGCTGCTCAATATCCTTATGACATGTTTAAGTGTTGCATTAATTTAAAGTAAAAACTTTTGGCTTAAATTTTTATTATAAAAAATTAAATTAAATTGTACTTTTATAAAGTTTCCAATGGATGTGTTATTTATTTCATTAAATTATTATTTAATGTTTACAATTTCAACTTAAGAGGTCGAGATGTGAGTTTCATGTATCGATATCTACATTTTGATAACGATATATCGAAACTATTGCTTACAGTCTTAACGATACTTAACATATAACAATATTAGTATTAAATTAAAATTAACACTTTACACTTTAATTTTTACATACAAATTAAAATTTAATATTTAAAAAAAAATTTATTTTTGAAATTGACAATTTTTTCTTGTTTTAAAAGAGATGTTTTTTAATACGGAATAAAATTATTTTTAAAATCATAAGTTCCTGGGAAATTTGTTCAGTTTGAACTCTTCATTTTTCTGTACCTTAAAAATCTTAGAAAATGTCAAATTCATTAGACTGAGCTTCTTAAACGTTATCGTCGAAATTTCTCAATTTCTCAGGCTTTTGTCATTTACGCCTCAGTTTGATCACCTAAATAACCTAATAAAACTTCCTGTTTAAATAACAAAAGTTCAAATTGCTGCATAAAGATGCCAGATGAAGGTGAGGCGTTAAGAGAGGGTAAAAAAAGAACACACCTGGTCACCTTTAGCGCTCGTAAATAGTGAAAGTTAAGGCAACTCAACGCTAATATCATAAAATGTCGAGGCAAATGCATTAAAAGTGTTGGCGGTGTTGAGTGCAATTGCGTGGGAAGGGAAGGAAAGGGGAGGAAAGCTGGAAAATGGTGTGAAAACTTTACTGGCATAAAAATGGACCAACTTTATGCAGTTTTAAATGTTTTCCTACAGATATTTAAAGTGAATATCGAAAGCAGACTTCCCCTCGGCTAACAGTCTTGCCCCTACTCCCATCAATTGGCAACTTCCAAATGCATTCGGGCTCTTGTAAAAGTTTCTGGCAAGCAAATGGAGCAGGAAACAGCTGTCCCTTCATATCTTTTGCATATCAAAAGTATCGACGACGATGGGGACAAGGACAAGGCTCTCGTGGAGCGAGGCGGAAGTGGGAGCAGGCTCACATAGTCAGAGTTGCCAGATTAGCTATTTTGTAGCTAGACTTGGCTACATTATAATTGCAAATGTTGGAAAAATTTAAGAAATCGCATTAGCTACAAATCTGAGTATTTTAAAAAAGAGTTTGTCTTAGTTAAAAATTTATTGATTTATTTATTTAAATTAGAATATTTTGTATTTTAATTACAAAACTTTAATATGCATTTTTCAAAATGTTCTTTCAAATTTTAAATTTAAATAAAATTATTTATTTTTATTTTTAACACCGTATAATTTTTCTAGCTATTTCTAGCTGATTTTAATGATCAAGTCAACTATTTTATCGCCTGAAATTCTGGCAGCACTGCACTTAACAGTGATCTCCAGCTCTCTCGCTCCCACACGCAGTGTCGCTCTGTTAAAGTGAAATATATGCAAAGTTTTCCTATTGGGTACAGGGACACACCCAGAAAATTCTCAAAATTGCATTTGGCTTCCAAAATAGCTATGTATATGTATGTGTATGTGTGTGTGTGTGCATGTTTGCATAGATGAGTGCAAAGTTACATTCAATTTATATGCACTTGCAAAAGTTTACACCAAAAAAAAAAATAGAAAGAAAGTTTTTACTCAACGAAAACTAAACATTTTGTTATCGCCATGATAATGGACCTCGGCACTGCACCGATTGAGTCCCAACACACAAATACACAGGCACACACACATGCATGCACACACACACATATACAAATACACACACATCCATACATACTTGCAGACTTCTTGTAGTTTCTTTGACTGTAGTCAAAGTTTACAACATGCGCAAATTTGTGCCAATTTCCAGCGTATTGAAAAGCAATTTACACATTTTAAATGACAACAAAATTGCTGCAATATTGTTAGTAAAGATTCTGCACTTTATTTGCACTAAAAGAAAATTTTTACAAGCGTCACTTTTTCTAACTAGACTTCGATTGCGATCGTTTGATTTACTAAATCAGCGGTGGGCACGAAATCTGAATTCGAGTCAGAGAAACACACATTGCGTTTTTGCTATGTTTTTGTTTGAAGTGTAAAAATGCCTCGACTCGAGCTGAGCAGTTGCTATGTTGTTGTTGTTATTTTGTGCGACTTCAAGGCGTCGAATAGGCAGAAATTAAGTTGGGAGCAGCCGCTAGCTCCCGGAGCCCATGCGTGCCCACCGCTGTACCAAACAGCTCAATATCGATAATGCAATGTTATAAAAATAGCTATCGCACTTAGCAGCGTGTGTTAACTGCTTACTACTGTTAAGAAAGTGCTGTTAATGAACAGTCTGTTATTGATATCAGAATGCTAGATTAGATAGGATGTTATAGACTACAATAAGTATAGCCGTTTATGTTAATTCTCGGTTATGTTAAAAGACTTAAAGATGCTGTGAAAATTTGATAAATATGTGCTTTCTTAAGTTTACACGCGTTAAACAATTAACAAAGTTCGTTGAATAACAAGTGCGCGCAACAGAAAGCTGCAAGCAAACAACGAACGATCAAAGGCAAAGGCAAAGTTAACGCTACCCTTGACTTATTAACTTTGCCAGCGGCGTTTGGCAGCATTTTCAAAGAAATTAAACAACAGCTGCAGTTGCTGCACAAATGCATCGATTATGCCAAGTCAGTGGCGGACCAAGGACCAAGGACGGCGGACAGCAGACAGCGGATATCAAAATTAATATTCTCAGCTATGCAATGTTCAAAAAAAGCCAAGAAAGGGAGGAAGTAGAAGAAGCAGACAGCAGCAGATAAAAATGAGTTGCTTTGAAGTTTTTCAGCAACAAGATGCCTTCGGCCAGTAGCAATAACAACAACAACAGAGAAAATAAAATGTAAAACGAAGAAAAGAATGCAAAAAAGGAAATATGGCAAACGGCAGCTTTCTCATCATCAGCATCAACTGCAGAAGCAGCGCAGCTAAAGGAAAAATCAAGTTGCGTTGCGTTTTGCTTCATCAATGCCAGAAATGGCAGAAGCAGAAGAAAAGGAGAAAAAACAAGCGATACAATTGAGTGCCCTCGACAGTAATATACCCTGGGCCATGTAATTCTCTTACTAATCCTTAACTATCGACATATCGTTTTTTTTGCAGCTACAAAGATATATGATATGAATGAGTGATTTGAACCAATTTGAAAGGTATATTTAAAATTTAAAATTGTATTATAAGTAAAAATAATTAAAAAAAAAGAAAAATTGGTTTACCAAAAACCAGGAATCAAACCCACGACACCTCGCGCACGGGCGCGTTTTCTAGCATTAGACTGACAATTTAAATTAACGAAAAATAATAAATAATTAAAAAGCATCTGCATCTGCATCGGGGACTCGAACTGTGATCTCCCGTTTCGCTTGCCGAGCTCTTATCACTTCCGCCACTCCGCTACTTGGATTGATCCTGGCAAATTCGATATAAATTCTCGATGGACATTCTGGCAGAGTAAATGTAAAATGCTTTAATGGACCATTAATTCTATTTATAGAATTGCCATTAAAACACCTTTGACAAAATTGTTAATATCTTCACTATTTATGGCACAATCGTGATGAAAGTTGGTGATTAGTTTCTGAGCATAATTTCACACCCATTGGTATAAACAAACTTAAAAAATTTAACCTCAAACTTTAATAATGGGTTGTAAGTTTGTAAGTTGTAAGTGATGTAAGTTTTTGAATAATTGCGAACCCCACAGAGGGCGTGGCAAAATTTTGAAATAATCTAATATTGCCTTGCCTGACATTATAAGGAGTTTTTATTTCAAATTTGGTGGTCTTAGCTCTTACCATCTCTGAGATCCGATCGTTCATGCGGACATGGCTAAATCGACTCGGCTGTTGATGCTGATCAAGAATATTTGTATACACTTTATGGGGTCGGAGATGCTTCCTTCTGCCCGTTACATACTGTGCAGAAACTTAATATACCCCACCCAGGGTATAAAAAGGAAAGAGAGGGAGGGAGCACAGCTGCCTGAGGGAAAAAGTAGTAACTGTGTGGAGTCTGTCTGCATTGCATGTAATTTCTTGAATTTCGCTGAAATCACAGCGCGAACTGAACTGAATCAGAGAGAATGTAATTTAAGTGCCATAACAATGAAGCTGCAAATGTTGTTATTGTATCAAATGCAGAGAAGCGGGGGAGAGAGCGAGAGCTTAATAAGCTCTGACCGAAATGCGCAACCCACTAATACCTGGCAACGGGCAGGAAGAGAGCGCGCCAGAGAGAGAGAGAGAGAGAGAGTGTGAGAGCGGCGGAAGGACAGTGGCCGCAAAGAGAATGGCAAACAAAGTAACTGACGTTGCGTTTTTTGTGGTTCTTGCTTTATACGTTTGCACAAAGAAAACAAAAGCAGATGCAATGAAGATGCAGCAGCGACGCCGACTGCGCAAGAAGCAGCGAAGTAAGAGGAGGATGCAATTGGATGCTCTGTTTGTGTGCTGCTTGCACACACACATGTGTGTGCCTGGGGCGTTTTGCGTGGAGAAACGGGAAAGTGTGAGCGGGTGAGTGTGCATGTACATACATATGTGTGAGTGTGTTTGGCTGCGACGTGCGCTGCTTTTGTTCTGGGCTATGCTGAAGTATGTTCTGCTGCCCCGTGGCTTATGCTACACTTTTTTAATAAATTATAAATTGCTGCAAATATATTTGCAAGCAGGGATTACATTTATACCCCCCAACCCCTTTCCACACACTCGCTCTATATTTTTCATCCACACGATTGTTATACTTTTTCGGGGGGTGTTTTCATTTTGTCACGAAATATGCAACACATTAAATTTGAGCAAATAAGAGCTTTATTTTATTTTGAAATAATATGAAATATTTTTTTTATTTAAAATATTTTCTATTTTTTTGGTTCTTAATAAATGATATTTTGAATTTTATAGGGCTAAACTATTTATAAAAATAATATTGTAAAAATATGTCTTGATATTTTTAAAATTTACAGGGTATTAAACCTTCGGTCTGCCGATTATAATCTTTCGTTCTTGTTTGCATATCGCTAGTTTGGCTCATGTCCCAAGTGTGCGGTTCAGCTATTGCCCAACCCTTTATTCCTCCCACTCTCTATTTTCCCTCCCCTCCATTTTCCCCTCTTCCCCTTTCTGTTTCCTCTTCTTCACTTCTAGTTGCATATGTGCTTTAGAATTTTGTATTCATGCTTGAGTCACGTTTTGCACATTTGTTAAAAGTAGTTCTTAAGGCGATTGCCGCTTACCATCCATCCTCCCCTCCTCTACTCCCTCACCCTTCCCCCCCCCAACCAGCGCGAATCGTGTGAAACATCTTAAATTAACTGCAAGTGGCAAGTGCTGCAACTTGCAACTTGCAACTTCTGTTACTTTTACCTGTCTGCAATATGTGTTTTTGTCCCACGGCCAAAAGCAGTTTTTAATCAATCACACACATGTGCAAATAATTCTTGTGGCGCCTCAGGGCGCACATCAAATAGCGCTAAGAATAAAGAGCAATCTACAGTTGGTCAAGTAATTTTATTAAATTTTAAATGTAGCTTAAGGCCTTTTTTTTAAAAGGATTTTTAGAAATTCGAAATACTTAAGGAGATATGGCCATTTTTATCCTGCAAGGTTAATGTTA
This sequence comes from Drosophila subquinaria, assembly GCA_037043405.1. NCBI lineage: Eukaryota > Metazoa > Arthropoda > Insecta > Diptera > Drosophilidae > Drosophila > Drosophila subquinaria. The sequence goes on from JBAMBL010000257.1 coordinate 15,888, forward strand.
ATGCAAGGGAAGTCAAAACTTTAAACGCGTTTATCTCGAAACCACGTTTTTCGAGCTGGCGGCCACGATTCCGCCAGTTCTACCTGAACTGATTTGGATGAAACAAAGTTTAATCGACGTAGAATTGTCACCATTCTGGCCCGTAGTAAAATAAAAATTTTGCGATTTTTTTTACTATTTTTTTTTTACACTAAACTACAAAAAAATGGGTCCAAATTCGATTTGTCAATTTCAAGTGCCGCCATTTTGTCAAAAAAAATCGCAAAATTTTTATTTTACTACGGGCCAGAATTACATCTATGCTGATCATAACCCTATATTTTTTTTTCATTTCCGACGCTCCGGAAACCCGGAATCGTGGCCGCCGTGACGACACCTTTTTTTTCAACCCCCAACTTTGAAGTCTCATTACTTTTTGAACACCCCTCGTGTCGAGGCAAAAAAAAATTTTTTATTTTCTTTCATTCATTACTAATTTAATAAAAAAAACAAAATTCAAATATCTTTTTGCGTTTTCAAATGAGAATTTTTTCAAAAAAGGTCCAAAAACAGCAAGCTGAAGGAGAATAGGGCCTTAACTTGTAAAATCACAAAATTTACTCTTTTAATTTTTTTTTAATTTTTTGTAAAGCAAGAAATATATTAATAAAATTTTAAAAATACTTTTAATATTTTATTTAGAATTAATTTATTTTTTATTTGTTTTAAACCTTTTCTTAATACCATAAAAAACTCCAAAATTTAAAAACAGTATTTTTTCAGCTTAAAGTAATATGTGCATTTTCTTCTTTTGTCAAAACAATTTCATGACTAACTGTGCAACACAACTCATAAATTTCTAAAGGCTTTCTAAAACTCTCCCTTGTCCGTGATAAAGGTTTCTCCCCATTCCCCCCATTAAATGCCAAAATAAATTCATTAAATTTCAGCGCCTTTTGTACTTTTGCCATACAATAAAAATGTCATTTTACAATGATATATGGTTTCTATAAAGCTCTCATTTCCGTCGTCTCGGCGTAAAATCACGTATGAAATTTTTTGCGTAAACTTGAAAAAGCTGCTGGTTTCGATAATTCGTCGCGAAATGAAACATGTTCTCTCAAAGTTTTTACCCATTTCATTTTCTTGGCATTTTTATTTTTTTTTCTTGCTGCCTGCATATTAATTTGAAATTTGTAGCATACTTTTCTGCATAGGTGTGTGAATGTGTGTGCGTTGTGTTAACAAAGTCATAAATTTCCAACACTGCTGACAGTTTTCATATTTGACTTTTCCTATGTTGCATGTTGAAAATTGCTCAAAAATGTCTAGCAAATGGATTGGGGCCACATTCGGTGGATTTTGTGTTACCTTATTTGTGTCAGAATATGTATCTGCCTCATCCAAAAGGTGTTGGCCTTAAAAAGTCACGATCCAGCTTGAGATTTGGGTTCGACTTCTCCATAAGAAAGTATGTTTCATGTATTTTTAATAAGATTATTGCTGCTGTTTGATTTATTGCATTTTTGCGCTTTTCTTTTAACTATTTATGCAAATTTCTTGACTTCAATTGAAGCTAAGTGAGAAAACTCAATTTTTATTTAGTAAATGATTCCTTTTATGTATTTAAAATGTTTAAAACTTGAGATTAAATTAATTGGAATATTTCATTCATATAAAATTTAGTTTGTCATAGTTTATTGAATTTTTAATATTAATTATCTGAGTTACTTCAAAGTTAACATCAAATGAATCACGTAATATTTTAAGCTTTGAGCTTCTATTTACTTTTTGTAAGGAGAGGCAGCAATTAAGGTGATTTCGAGCGTTGGAAAACTGTCGGTAAAAACTGTCACAAAAGCGATGACAGACTTGATTGAAGTCCTTACAATACGCATCTCAATCAGCGGCACATTCAATCAAATGTAACGGCACAATATTTTAGTGCATTTGTTGTTGATATTTATTTACTTTCTTTTGGAGTGTGCACAACATGCGACAGCATTGAATTACATTTCCATGGAATTGAACTGAAAACTCAACTCAAATCGACGGCACGAAGTGCAGAAAGTTTTCAGCTGCACTCGACGCAAAGTTTTCCCTGCTATTTCCGGTGGCAACGACAACAACAACAACGACAACAAGGACAACGATTTTGGGCCAAATTGTGTGTGAAATTGAATTGCAATTGTCAATAATTCGTTTTCAAAAATATTTTCAACGCAAACTGATTGAGTCAACGCACGATGGCTCAATTATGAAAAGAAGGTGGCAAAAAACCTGTAACTTTTAAATATTCTATATTCTAAAATTTGTATATTCTAAATATATATTCTGAAAACTTGTAAGAAAAATTCATACAACAATAAAAGTTAAGATGGCAAAAAAAAAAGGTTGTAAACTAAGTTTTAAGCGCATTATTTGGTTTAATTTTTTTTTTTTTTTAACTTAGTATTTTTTTATATCTTTTTTATAAATCCTGAAAAACTAAAATGTATTTAAAATTGTAGAAAACACATTTTTTTCTTCTTCTGGAATTTTTTGGAAATTATTTTATCTTTAACGAGCTCCACGCTCTACAAGAATGTTACTAAAAATATGAAACCATCTCCATAAATTCCTAAAAACATTTCTGGATCGAAGCTCATCAAAATATTTTGCCAACAAATTTTGCTAAATGACCCACAGTACAACTTTGCGTTGCAAACTGACTGCAAAAAAGTTGCGATTATAAAGTTTTTTTTGCCAACGCGAAAAAGTTTTTTTTTTTTGCTCCTCAGGTAATAGCGTCTAATTAAAAAGTGCTTAAATTTTAACTTTTTTTTTTTGATTGAATGTAAACATGGCTAAAATGTCAATTCTGCACAACAACAAAAAAATCAAATCGGAAGAGGACACGTTTTGTGATCTGTAAATCATTTCTGCTGCAGTCATAAAATCCAATGGGGCGCAGACAATTTATTTGTTTTTTATGTGCTCACAACTAATGTGAGCAGAGGCTGTCTCTCTCCCCCTCTCTCTCTCTCTCTCTCTCTCTCCCATTCTCTTTTCTCCAAAAATGTCTGGCAGCTGGCATCAGGCTCAAAGCAGCATCTACAATCGTGCTTGTTTAGAACAGCACGTAGCAAAAGTTCCGCAACGCAATTTTTGAATTTTACTTACGTAAAATGTTCAAATCGAACTTAAAAATGTGTGTGTGTGATGTGTGTGTGTGTGTGTTGTGTGTGTGTCATATGCTACAGCAGTTTTGGGTTTTGGGAGGGGAAAAACTGACTTTGCCTTTTCTTTGGCCGCAACATTTGACACCTGCTACGCTTTTGTTTTGATACCCCTTTATTGTAGATTATTAGGGTATATTTTATTAGTAGTAGTTTAGATAAAAAGATGATGGATTTTAGGCAGATAATTTAAAATATATGTATATATTATTGACCAACATAAACAGTTGAGACGATCTAGGTACAAAATTTGTAAAATCTTAATTTTTAGGATTTTCAAAAAATTATACAAAATACTAGCAACAATATTTTTGAAAATTTTTTTTTGCATTCACTTTTAGAATTGTTTGAAGAATTTTTCTGCCTCGAAATACTTTTTGGAAAAAGTCAAAATTGAAAAATTGACTTTTTTTTAAATTAAAAATTGGGTTAAAGAAATTTGTACATCATTAGAACGGGATTTAATTGAATAAAAGATTAATATAAGAAACCCGCATCAAAACATCTTTATTATACGCAAATTTGACAAATATATGCAGCATGAAAACATTAGTGGCACACTGTATATATCAGATGAAATTGGCTAACATTCAAGCTATTTTTATTTTCAATCTTCATATTTTATTGCATAAAGATCGGATTAAAATATCGTTAGTTATGACTGCTTCGAGTTTTTCCGAAACGCAAGCGCGTAAATGTATGCAGCAGTTTTTTACCACGAAACTGAGAGGTAAAATTAAAGTCTGGAATCTTTTTATAAACTGCGATGAGTTCAGAACGAAAACACTCTTTAAAAATAGAGCAAACTACTAAAATTTGGAGAAGACAATACATTTTTTTTTTGTTCCCTTTTTCATATATATTTTTTTTTGTTTATTTAAGCAGGGCACATAATAGGTATCTTATAGTCGGTTATTTTTATTTCATTTTATTTTTTTCCCTTGCAGGCAGAAGAAAACAAAAGGCGGCAGGTGGGTGTGGCATGCCTCCCATTGTTTCCATTTTATTGTGTGCTTAAATATTTACACAATGAAAACGAAGCATTTCCTTACACACACACACACACAACATGCACACATACATGTATTTATGAGTGTGTGCTCTAAACACATTGTTTTTGTGGCTCAACGTGTTTGATTTATGAACATTGTTGTTCATCTCGTTGTTGTTTTTGTTGTTGTTGTTGACCCCCAACAACACACATATGACATGATATTTTATACTCGATTGCCAATTATGACCTGTTAAGGGTTTATGGCCAATGACTTGTATATTTGTATGTATCTGTGTGTGTATGTGTGTGTGTCTGTAATTGTTTGGCCTAAAGGGGCCAATCAATTGAACAAGCACTTAAGTGTCTCTTTATATTTACAATGGCATAGCACTGTTGTTAATTGCATCTAATATATTTTGTTAAAATTCCTCTAAGCATACGTGTAAAATAAACTATAAATATTAAAATATTTACTTTAGTTTAAGTTTAAAATGTAATAAAACTTTGATTTAGTAACTGTACTTGCCAAATTTTGTGTCTATTTTGGATTGATATTTTACAAAACAAATAAAACGTCTCAGAATCAATTTTAAAATGTTATTTTTGCAAAAGTTGAAACTTGGTATTTAAAATTTTGAGTTTTCGAATTGTGTCATAATCGATATTTTGGGAAAAACTTTTATTTGAAATTCTTTAATTTAAATTGAGTTATTCTAGTTGACATTTTTTCAGATTTGGCACCTATGACAAGTCCAATTTTTTTTCAGTATTTTGAATTAAGAGCGTTTTTCTCTATGTGTAATTTAAGCATACCAGTTAAATTTCGATTAGAATTACTAATCAATTAGATTATTTTTGAAAATATATAATAATGATTAGGATTACAAAAAATAGAAAATAATCTAAAATTAATACAATTATTCAAAAATAATTTAAAAAATCAAAAATAATCAGAATGATTATTTTGGAATATTTTTGATTTTTTCTGATTATTTTGGCTATTTGATGTGAAAATTTAAAATAATTTGATTTTTACTAAATAGTCATAAATAATCAGAAATATTCAAAAATAATCAGAAATAATAAAAACAAATCAAAAATAATCCGAAAACTCAAAAAGATAATTTTTGATTTTTTCTAATGATATCTGATTGAATAATTGTTAAATTTTAAGTTATTTTTGATTTTTTGTAATCGTCATCATTTAATAATTGGGCAATACCGAAAATAATCGTAATTTAATCATTAGTTCCACTTTTAAACAAAAATAATCTAATTACTGATGATTATGATTAGTAATCATTATTTAACAGGTATGAATTTTAGTTACTTCATAGTTAATCTTTAAATTAAACTTTACACATAACACACGTATTACTTTTTTAGACATTTTTAAAGTTGTTTTTCTTCCAAGGTGAATGGCTAAACTGAGGCTAACTGAGCGAAGTCACTTTCTGGCTTCTTTTGGCTTTTTTGTGTTGTTGGCAAATTGAATATTTCATGACATTTGTCACTTTAGCATGCAACAGACATTCGTTTCCTGTTTTACAACAGAACCAGATCTTACTTCGCCCCCCTCCAAAACACAGCGATGACTTTTGACTAACTTGAGAGAAGAGAGTTCTCTTCTCAGCGTATCTCCCTCCCTCTCTCTCTCTCTGTCTCTCACTCTGCGGAAAATTCCTTCTTTTTTTGCGTATTCAGCATGTCAACTGTGGAAACTCAATTTGCCTAAGTAAATAAACGGAATATGAATGTTTAATTTATTTTACGAGCATAGATATTAAATAAACACACAAGTCAGTGCCAGTTTGTGTAGCACAGTGTAAGTTTTGCATATATGTCGCAAACGTAAAAAAGTTGCCACAGACGGGTTTGTTTGTGATTACCCCGAAAAATTTGCAATTCGTAAAGTTGATCCATTTAAGTACATTTATTCCGCATCTTAAATCGATTTCTCGGTCGTTAAAAGAAGTTTAATTAAATCGAAACGAGACAGAGTGTAGAAAGAGAGAAAACATTTTCATTTATTTTATATTTGCCTTCTATGAAAATGTGCTCTTTAATTAATAGAAATCTCAGCACATACACTGCCTGTGGTTAATTAATTTTATAGCAATTTTCCTGTTCGCTTTCGTCTAAAATAAGACACAAAAGAAAATGTTGAGCACAATGTGGGGCAAGTAAATAGAAAGACAGAGCGAGAGAGCAAGAGCTTGCGGCTAATTTGCACGTGTATTTACATTTCTCATTTAATTAAAAACATGTAATTTCAATATTTTCAATGCATTTGTCTTGTTTTTCTTTTTTTAATTAAGTCACAATTTTTGTGACCGCTCTCGTCACACGTTGCGTATACGCAACGCAATCTTCAATCAACGTGTAGTCCATAAAATTTTTGTTGCCAGACTCGTAATTTGTTGTCGACTTGTTCACACCGCACTTGCTCCCCCTCACCCTCTACCTCTCTCTCCTCCTCCCCCTCACCCTCTCCTGTTATACTCTTCCCCCTCTGACATACTCATAATGACGCGTGTCTTTTATGAATATGAATGCCAAGTTCCGGGTGAAAGATTGGCCTGAATTCGTTCGCTTTCCTTTTGCACTCGTAAAAACCTAAGCGTTAAATTTGTGAGCTCCCTTTTATTTTTATATGACAAAATCGTGTGTATTACAAGTTGTAATCGCTCTCGTTTATGTTCTTTGGCGGGAATGTTAAGTAGATGGATTTGTGTTCGCTTAGCGAATGTTATTTGCCTGATGAGCTGCACTTCCAATTTACCATCAACAGTTAACAAAATTTAGCAACTTGGCTTGACATATTAAAGAAAGTTAACGTTATTTTTGAAGAGCAGGTAATTCAACTCGTTCTTTATTATACTCTCTCTAAAAAAAATAAACAATTAAATATAAAAATTAAAAAAAAACACGAAACACAAAATAATATACAAGAAAAAATTGCAATAGTAATATGAAAATATAGAATATAAGTATTCAAATTGGTTTAATACATAAATTAAATTAAAAACTTGAAGATTAAACAATTATTGTAAAGTTGTTTAGGTGTTTGATGAAATCGAAAGTCAAACAAGCATTTTACAGTGCAGTTTGTTTGCTTTACAGCAGCTGTTGCCTTGATGTGTTTGTTTAATTTCGAATTGAAGCGATGTTAAGATTCTTTTGGCCTGTTTTTGTACACTTTTTGTAACAGCATTTAGCTTTTTTTCGAGTTGTCAGCTATAAAAGCGTCTGATCTTCATTCAGAAAGTACAGTTCGAGTTGCGACTTGTAGCCAAAGTTAACCAGCCATGCATATTGTTTCAGTTGTTACTCTGCTCTTGGGCAGCATCTTTGCCTACTCTCTGGCAGCTCCTCAATTCGGCGGATCTGGTTATTATCCAGTCAACATTGGGGCTCTGACGGCAGCTCTGGCCCAGTTGTCGAAGCAACTTGCGGCACAGAACAGGAATAACACGCTGACAGTTGGCAACAGCTCGTCAATTGTTTCGGGCGTGTCCAGTTCAATTGCCAATGCTCAGATCGGTTCGAATGGACAAGATCATCATGGACATGATCATGGTCATCATCATCATCACAATAATGGCTGGAATAATGGCTGGAACAATGGCTGGAACAATGGCTGGGGATACTGGCGTGGTGCTCCCGAGGGCGAGGAATACTTGGATGCCGATGAGGCTTCTGTGGGCGATGATTATCCATCTGCTAATTATCACGAAGCTGACGACACTAACTCCAAGGAAAACTGAAAACCAAGAGAAACTAACTAAATTCAATTCGCTTCTTATCCAAATTTGTAACTAGTTAGAGTAAATGAATAATAAATAAACTTGTCTATCAAAACTATTTGTTTGTCTTATGTTTTTCGTGTTGGGCAACAACTTTAAAGCATACCTGTTAAATGATTAGTAGTCATAATCATTGGTAATTAGATTAATTTTGTTTGAAAGTCGAACTAATGATTAAATTAACGATTATTTTCGGTTTAGCCCAATTGTTTAATGATTACGATTACAAAAAATCAGAAAAAAATCTAAAATTATTACAATTATTAACAAAAAAAAACAAAAAAAATCAAAAATAAACAAAAAATAATCTTTTGACTATTTCGGATTATTTTGTATTTTTTCTGATTATTTCTGATTATTTTTGATTATTTAAGATTATTTATGACTATTTAATAAAAATCTAATTATTTTAAATTTTCACAATCAAAGTAAACAAAATAATCCGAAAAGATCCGAAATATTCCAAAATAATCAGAAAGATTATTTTTGATTATTTATTATTTTTTCTGATTATTTTTGAATAATTGTAATAATTTTAGATTTTTCTGGTTTTTCAACAGTGAATTATTATTTCAACTACGATTATTTCCAAAAATAATCTAATTGATTAGTAATTCTAATCGAAATTTAACAGGTATACTTTAAAGTGTCTGAAATGCTTATAGAAAATCTGGGGTGCACCCCAGAAAAGGACAGCAGAAATCAAAATAGCTATTAAATGTTAAAATATCCCAAAAACTAACTAAATTTCACAAATTCCCATTCACTTTGCCGTTAAATTATATAAAAACTGGTGCAACTAGTTGGAGTAATCAAGTAATAAATACATTTGTCAATCAAATCGATCGATAAACATTTTTCTGGACACATAATCCTTCACTCCAACAAACAGACAGTGAATGAATCGTGTTCAGAGTTCAAAAAGTTTTCAACTCCTCCATTTGGAATATTTATTAATAACTTCTAAAACAAGCTAAAATTTTGAATGCGGTTTTTTTATTTATGTTATGTACACCTTGAGAAATATTTTAGGAAAAGTGGGCGTGTCACCACCCCCGCCCTGAATTTTTTTTTTTTTTTTTTTTGGTATGGGTAGCAAGTAAGCTCATAATTTTTGTTTCAAATAACAAGCTTTGAGCTTGTTTATTATTAGCAATAAAGAGCAAAAGTACTTGTTAGACAAAGAAAGTTGTGTGCTCTAATATATGGTTGTGAGCATAAAATTAAAAAAAAAAAAAATTTGGCGCGGGGATTTTAAAAAAAAAAAAAAAAAAAAAAATTTCTAGGGGTATACATAACACTAGAAAAAAAACCGCATCAAAATATCCGAAGTAGTTTTCGAGTTAATAATAAATACCTCAAAAACTGGTCAAATATCTCATAAGACAAGCGAGCAAATCAGCATTGAAAAATTGTGAGGTTACGTCCTAAAAAAATTAATTTGCGGCGATTGTCGCAAATTGTTCACATTGAGACATATTTCCTTTGAATAACAATGAATGGATCTACGACATACAGTTAGACGTACATTAAGCCTCGTTAAGCATCATTGCTAAATTCCTTCGCAAAGTTGATATTTCTTTCCAAGAAATTATCTTTCAAAGCATTAACTAATATAACAAAATATAAACAGAACACGCACAAAT
>JBAMBL010000258.1:0-58561 GCA_037043405.1 Drosophila subquinaria
CAGTGATGTACATATGGGAGTTTAGAATTCAGCAAAGACACACAGATAACAGCGTAAGCTGTTATATACATACATACGAACATAAGTAGCACTTAACAAAATTTTATGTAAATTTGAATGTATATTATTATTATTACTTTTCAGGACAATTGATTATATTTTTCTTGGTTTTTTTCCATATACAATAGGGTGTCCCTTATTTGGTCAAAGTCAATATTTTTAAACGCATACGGGCTAGTTCTGTTCATTAGGTCCTAAAGCAGTCAGAAATAAATTTTTACCTCAATCGGAGTATGATAACCCGTGCCGATTTGGATCGGAAAATTTCAAAATTATATGGGACAAAATAAAAAAAAAAATTTTTTTTTTAATTTTTTATTTTTTTATTTTGTTCATTAGGTCCTAAAGAACTCAAAACCAAGTTTTCACCTTGATCGGAGTACGATAACCCATTCAAATTTGCATTGAAACATGAAAAAACAGTATTTTAACACTGATTATACATTTTTCGATGATTTTTCATGTATACTGTAAAAGCGATGAATAAAAGTGAAGCGCCTGGGGACGTAAGAAGTCGATGCCAAAATGCAGAGGAGGCTGAGTTGTTTGGAGTGTAAAATCTGCCAGCTCTTGCAAAAGAGTCGGACTTACAGATCTCTTCAACTGCCAGTTTAGCACCTAGAATTTTCTAAGGCTTATTTGGTCAGCCGGCGTGAATTCTAAATAGAATTTCCAATTAGAAAAAAACAAAAATCACAACCACTTTACTGCCAACATACCTTTGTTATTTATTCAACACTAACACAACTTAAATTTCGAGTCTTTATGTACATATAATATATTATAAAATATATTATATTTTTCATTAACCGTAAAAAAAATGCACGTTTTCTCACTTTGAGAAAAATGAGTCACAGATTCGTCTTCACTGGTCGATTGGCCTTGATCATTTGACTATTCATGCTTGATGCGTTGCTATGCAAGGCCTTGCCATGCTAGCTGAAATTTATCTGCAACGGTATCCTTCCAGTTGAATGATAGCGGCTCTTGCACTATGTGTGTATGACAAATTCACTCAAGATAATTTGGCAAAGCAACTCTGAGAAAACAATAGAGGGGCTCCTGATAAAAATGAATTTGGTTTTTATCGAAACTATTTGTATTTTGTGCTAAGTTCGATAAAATGTATGAATAAAATTTACAATTTTTGTTCAAAATAAATACATCATCCTAAAAGGTGAGGAAATTGCAGGTGACAGTAAGGTACCCCTGACTTGGAGAGGACGTCCACATATCTGTTGTGATAGCGCAGCTCTCCACTCCTTTTTATTATTCCATTAATTTAACCTTCAAGTTTGTGAACAAAGTATCGTACATTACTTTTTGCAATGTTTTGTGACACGGAATCTTGAATCTCGAGTGAAGCATGTTGATGAGCTTTACGAATTTTTCGTTCTCCACAACCCGAAATGCTTGCATATCATCAGCAATCCACTCCAAAATAGATTTTGTTATTGCTTTTTGCCTGGGCGCGTTTGGCTCACATGTTGTTATTTCTGGAAAAAAGTTACGAATGCTCACAGATAGATGTGGAACGTCCTCTACAGTGCATTAGGGAGGAAAATTCGAAGATGGTTAATTATGTTGCTAGTATATCCGCTTGTCATGCAAATATTTGAGCACAGTTTACACTTGGCCATTTGGCTGGTAGCTGACTTTTTCAAGGTACATGCATGCCACTGACTTGCGCAACCGTTTTTGAGCTACTTCCTCGTCCAAGTGGCTTACCTCTACACTGTCGTCAATTGCGGACATTCCGGCTTTTTAAACGAGAAATGTGCATTCATTGAATGCAAGTTAACAAGCAAGTTAACTAGCGGCTCTCGCTAGAACTTCTCGAGCAACCCGCGCGCCCGGAATGCTGACGCATCAGATTCGCGCTGCAACATTCAGCTTAAACGATTGGGTGCAATAGCCAGACGACAGTTTATGTCGCTTGCCGCCCATGAGCCCATGGCATGTTTCGTAGATTTCCATTTAATGTATTTAGCTTTAGATTCATATTCTTTTATTTCAAAAATTCAGTCTTGTATCTAGCTTTAAACAAAGCACTTAAATTATAAATGCACTTCTCCGGCATTAGCCGTACTGAACCTTAAGTGTTTTATTGCTAAGCCCTAAGGCTAGCAACAGGAGAACTTCACAGTGATCCCACCACCAGCTTCATTGCTATTACCATTGGATTTTAGCTGCAACCGGCGGAGTCACTGGATCAACGTACCCGAGTGGAGTCACAGATATGGGACCTACACCGCAACCGGCAGGTGGCACTGGTCTCGACAAGGGAAATTAATAATTTGTAGATGCTGAAAAAAAAACCTAATACATAAAAAAAAACCTAATAAATAAAACAAATGTTTTGACTAGAGGTTTACGCCGATTGTGTTAACTTCGGCGGCGGCGTAGAGGCCAGAAATAGCCGGCGGCGGCGGCTAAGACGGCAGCGAGGACCGGCGGCGGCGGCTAAGCCGTCGAATTTGTCGGCGGCGGCGGCGTATACAGTTATTAAAAAAAAATTTTCCTTTTTATATTAAAAAAAAAAACACTGAACATTTTTTATAATTTAAAAAAAAAAAAGTTATTCAAAATCAATTCACAGTCATTTTTCACTGACTTGATTTTACATTTGAAATTTTATAAAAAAAATTAAATAAGTTACAAAAAAAATATTTCATAATATTTTTGTTTTCTGTTTTATAAAATTGTATTAAAAGCTATGACGCCGGACGCCGCCGCCGCTGATATTTGCGTGATTCGGCGCGTCAAAAATACAAAAAATCGGCGGCGTGGCGCGGCGGCGTAAACGTCTAGTTTTGACTCAATTAGCTTTTGTTTTCATTGGTCACGGGCGGGGTTGTGCCAGTGGCACATTGCCATCGGCTTCCAATTGAACCCATTGGGCCACCGGTTGGGCAACCGGACGTGGTTGTGCCGGTGGCACATTGCCATCGGCGTCCAACTGAATCCATTGCTGCCTGGGCTGGTCTCAAATCTTCAATTCGGACCCATCCAGGTGGGGCCACTGCTGGTGGGGCCGCTGCTTGTGGAGCCGCTGCTGATGCGGTGTTTGCGGATGGTGGAGCGGCCTCCCACCTCACACAGCAGTTGCCACACTCTCGATAGCAAGGGCACGCACAGCCGGTAAATGGCAGTGGCGGCCTATACTTGCGCCATCCGCCAAAGCCGCGCCCGTGTCCACGGCCACTCCATGGTTGCTGTGGAGCCCACTTCTGAAATCAAAATAAGAACGTTTTCAGTAAATCATTATATTATTTTTAACTTTTAATTAAAATATTCGCTTTTACATTTACGCAAACACACTCACATGTATCACTCAATTTTGGATAAGCATGTAAAGCTTACACACATACTTTACTTGCATTCGCCTACACTATTACATACCCACACACACGAAGACGAACGGGCGCTCTCACCAACACACACACACACGTGCGAACACACAGGCGTCGCGCATATACGCACACATACATACAAATAGAAAAGTGCTGGTGCTACACCTATGCAGTTGTTGCTTTTGGCTTAAGCTCTGCTTTGCCAAAGCTTTTGCGTGTGTACACTATGCTGTGGCGGCCCAGTGGCGCCCTCTATCAACATGTTGCAGAGGCTGCGAAGACTGGCAACTCTGAACGAGGGAGAAATATATCGATACTACTTGACTATCGACATCGAACAGCGACGCGCATAACTTCTAATGCTAAGCTTTAAATATAATGATTAAAATAAAGTATATTACTCGAACTATAAAACAAAGTGGTTCTAACTAACCATAGTGGTGACCCCGACGTGATCTGCATTGATTTTCATCAGTGCAGATTGTTCAATTCCATCGGCCAAAAAAGTCTCGCAGCAATTTCGTGGTGGTGAAATACCCGCCATTTTGCATGCACGAGACGCGCTACAACTTGCGCGCACTAAAAGGAAGGCGACTCAATTTCTGCGAAGAAGAAAACCAAATTGTGGTCATGGCGACTCCGGAGGACGTGGCCCAGCAGATTCGAGATCTGCAACAGCAACTAGAGACACTACGTGTAAACAGCGCTCCTGTGCAAGATGCACCACGCGTGCCGACACAACGCGCCAAAATTCATTTGCCCAAATTCACACGCAACAGCCCTGAATTGTGGTTTGCACAAGTGGAGCGCTCGTTTCGCTTGCACAGCATCAGCGATGACACAGACAAATTTGACTTCGTTGCCGTATCATCTCGAGGATGAAGTGGTTTTGGCAGTAGAGGATCTCATCATTCGTCCTCCTACTACGGACAAATACGACGCACTGAAGGCACGTCTGCTTCAAAGGTTCGCTGAATCACCTGAGTCGAAATTGCGGTGCCTCCTGCAAGGTGGTGGATACACTGGCCAAAAACCATCCGAGATTCTGGCACATGTGCGTCGACTCGCTCCAGACCCTGGCAGCGAAAGCATTATTCGCAGCCTCTTTGTGTCAGAAATGCCCCAATCAGTTCGACCGCAACGCTCAGCGTGGGACGAGACTGATACAGGCACAAGCACGCAACGCTCGCTGACACGATGCTCGACGCTGTCGGCACAGGAGCACCACAGTAAACGCCGTCTCGCGGCTTCTCCACGACTGCGTTCCAGCTGAGGCTCACACAGTAAACGCTGTTGAGCGGCTCTGGCACGTCTGACAGGCCCCTATCCAACGCACTCCAGCTCGCTGACTCAGCAGTTTGAGAACGCAGTGCAGCAGGACGTCACAGACGTCTACAGTCCCCTATCGAAGCCGCAACCAGCCACGCAGTCCAGCTCGTGATCAGCAGAATGCAAGCTCCGGAGATTCCAATCGTCAAGCCGATACGCAACAGTCGACACTCTGTTTTTTCCACCAGAAGTTTGGCGATAATGCCCGGAAATGTCGCTTGCCATGCTCACGCCATCTCGAAACGTTAAACTAAAAACGCTGTCGTCTACTGCGCTGGCCGGCGACAGCGACTCCTCATCCAGCGACAATTCCATTCACATTCCCGAACGCCGACTTACATATTTACGAGCAAACATCCTGCACCATATACCTCATCGACTCCGGATCGGTGGTGTCTGTAATACCACGAGCGTTGGTAAAGCACAAGACCAAACCAGCCAACCTTCTATTATACGCAGCGAATCAGACGCCGATTTGCACATACGAAGAGTTGAACTCGGGACATCGCCCGCCGTTCAACGTTGCGGACGTCGCAAGCGCAGACTTCTTAGCGAAATATCAAGGTACTCGTATACCAATAAGCGCTTGCATTGATTCCGTGACAGAGGGCAGCAATCATTGGCGCAGACTTCTTAGCGAAATATCAATTACTTATTGACCTAACCAATAAGCGCTTAATTGATTCCTTGACAGGTCTTTCGACACCTGCATGTTTGGCAGACGTGAAACAACCGTCTGTATCAACTGTGCAGTCCATGCTCAACCTACAAGATCTGCTTCAAGAATTCGTCGATGTCACAAATCCGTCCGTTAAGACTACACGACAGCACGAGGTTCGTCACTACATTGAGACTAACGGATGCCCAGTGTCAGATCGTCCCCGTCAACTTGCGGGTGAAAAACTAACCGTCGCCAAAAAAGAGTTCAATTTTCTAATTGAGCAAGGCATTTGTCGACCGTCGAACAGTCCATGGTCCAGCCCTTTGCATATGGTGTCTAAGAAGGATGGCGGATGGCGAGCTTGTGGCGACTACCGAAAGCTAAATGCTGCCACTACACCGGATCGTTATCCTATCGCTCACATCCACGACTTCACCGAAAACTTACACAACAAAACCGTGTTCTCTACGCTGGACCTGGTAAAGGCGTATTACCAAATACCAATGGCCGAAAACGACATTCAGAAAACTGCTGTTTGCACTCCATTTGGCCTGTTTGAGTTTTTGTATATGCCATTTGGACTAAAAAATGCCACGCAAACGTTTCAACGATTCATGGACAACATTTTCCGTGGGATTGATTTTGTGTTTTGCTACATAGATGACATACTCATTATGTCGAATTCAATGGCTGAACATCAAGAGCACCTTCGTACCGTTCTACAAATCCTGCGTAAGCACGGCTTATGCGTCAATCTCAGCAAATGCGACATAGCCAAAACTGAAGTCCGTTCCCTCAGCTACATCATCAATCGTCACGAAATAAAGCCACCCACGGATCGTATTGAAGCCATTGTGAACTACACACGGCCAGATACCATCATGCAGCTTGGTCGTTTTCTCGGCGTGATAAACTATTATCGACGATGTTTACCACACACCTCTCACGTACAGGCGCCTCTTTCGGAGCTATTACGAGATGTCAAGAAGAACGATCAACGCAAAATCGAGTGGACACCGGAACTTTCCGCCGCCTTCGAAACTTGCAAGCAAAGTGTGGCTGCCGCAGCACTTCTTGCATTTCCGAATCCAAGTGCAAAGCTTGCCCTCCCTTGTGTGCGACGCATCTGATGTGGCCATCGGAGCAGTTCTGGAGCAACAGTCAGACGACGACTGGGTGCCACTAGGATTCTTCTCCAAAAAGCTCAGCAATACAGAGAAGAATTACAGCACTTACGACAGAGAACTCCTCGCAATCTTCGAAGCTGTAAAGTATTTCAAGCATATGATCGAGGCCCGCACCTTCGTCATCAAGACGGATCACAAGCCATTACTTTATGCATTTCAACAACGACCCGAAAAGATGTCTCCTCGACAACTTCGACAACTGGGATTCATCTCGCAATTCACTACGATGATTGTGCACATTAAAGGCACAGAAAACTCCGTTGCAGATGCGTTTTCTCGTCTTTGTACAATTTCAACACCGACAGCAGTAGACTTGGCGCAGTTCAAACAGGAACAGGAGGCAGATCCTGAACTGAAACAATTACTGCATAGTGATTCGTCCTTAAAGCTACAACGTGTACGCTACGATGACAACACATCAATCTACTGCGATGTATCAACTGGGTATGTTCGACCATACGTACCGGAGTCCCTTCGAAACCAAGTTTTTGCCTTTGTTCACAATCTGTCGCATCCGAGTGGAAGATCTACGCTGCAACAAATTCGCCAAAAATACGTATGGCCATCCATGAATCGGCAAGTCATCAGTTCAGTTGGTGCAGACAATGCCTGGCATATCAACGTTCGAAAATTCACAAGCATAATCACCTTGTGCCTGACAAGATCGACGTTCCAGATGGAAGATTCGACCACGTACACCTAGACATCGTGATGATGCCGATGGACAAAGGATATCGATACTGTCTAACGATGATTGACCGCTTTTCCCGCTGGCCTGAAGCCGTACCACTGAAAGACATCACAGCGGAAACCATAGCAACAGCGTTTTGGTCCACTTGGATTTCTCGTTTTGGAACTCCAAAGACGATTACAACCGATCAAGGCACTCAGTTTGAGTCCGCAGTTTTCAACGAATTGGCCCAACTTGTTGGTAGCAAACGAATACATACGACGGCGTACCACCCACAGTCCAACGGCATGATTGAAAGGTGGCACAGATCTTTTAAGTCAGCTCTGATGTGCAACGCAGGTACTTCATGGCTACAACTACTACCAACAGTATTACTGGGACTTCGCACATGTTTCAAACAAGATCTGCAAGCGTCCACAGCAGAAATGTTGTATGGAGCACCGCTTCGATTACCCAATGAATTTTTTGAGGATCTGGATTCTAACACGAATGCTGTTACCTTCCTGTCAAAGTTTCGAGAGCACATGCGCCATCACATCAAGGCCAAGATGTTTTTAATTAAGGGCATCGAGCAGTGTTCTCATGTGTTCATTCGAACCGACTCCGTCAAGCAGCCGCTCGAGCCTCCGTACTCCGGACCATACGAGATCATTCAACGTCAAACTGACCGAGTGTACCTTCTAAAAGTGAACGACAAAGAAATGGCAGTTTCAGTCGACCGCCTGAAGCCCGCCTTTTTCATTAAAGATGACAACAAAATGGAGGTACCACAACATAAGCCCAGTACACCCCGGACGTACGAAAAGCATTTTCGCGTCCGATTTCCAAATCCGTGACGACATCACTGGAGGGGGAGTACTGTGGCGGCCCAGTGGCGCCCTCTATCAACATGTTGCAGAGGCTGCGAAGACTGGCAACTCTGAACGAGGGAGAAATATATCGATACTACTTGACTATCGACATCGAACAGCGACGCGCATAACTTCTAATGCTAAGCTTTAAATATATTGATTAAAATAAAGTATATTACTCGAACTATAAAACAAAGTGGTTCTAACTAACCATAATGCTTTGGCGCATTGGTAAATGCAGAAAGAAATACTAATGCGCGGATTGCTTAATATTAATATTTAATTCAGTATCAAAATGTCTTTTGCTTATTGTCTACAGTTCTCGTGTCAGAATAATGTGAAGTTGGCTGCCGTTGCGAAACGACCTTAAATCGTCGAGCCGAGTTGCCACACAACGATAGGTGGTAAGCAGGGTTGCCACAGTACTCCCCTCCTAGACAAGTCAAGGATCTATGATGGGCGGGAGCGCCTCTCATAAGTTCGAATGGCTTTTGTCGGTAGCGAATCCTCCGGGCTGTTGACGGTATGATCCTGTTCCAAGAATGCAGGTTTTAGTCTATCGACGGATATCGATGAATCCTTGCCATTCATTCGAACGACAAAAACACGATCTGAAGGCTTGTCGATAACTTGGAATGGTCCAGTGTATGGTGGCTCCAACGGTTGCTTAACGGAGTCTGTTCTCACAAACACATGTGAACTATCATTTATGTGCTTGTGCATGAAGGGTTTCGGTTTGTTGTGATGCGCTGTAGGCGTAGACATCAGCGTTTGCATGCTTGTGCGAAATTCACTAACGAATTCGGCGGGTCTTGGAGGCGAGTCCAAGTCTGTAAAGTATTCGTTGGGCAGATGAAGTGTGCATCCGTAGAGCATCTCCGCAGCTGAAGCTTGTAGATCTTCCATTATGCAGGTTCGAAGGCCCAGGAGAGCGGTTGGAAGCAGCTTTAACCAAGGCGTGTCAGGGTCGCACATCAATGCAGCTTTTAACGATCTGTGCCAGCGCTCGATCATTCCATTTGACTGCGGGTGGTATGGAGTTGTGTGGATGTGTTCGCTTCCAACTACGTTTGCTAGTGACTTGAAGAGGGCGGATTCAAATTGCGTTCCCTGGTCGGTTGTTATTATCTTCGGACAGCCAAAGCGCGCTATCCAGCAATTCCAAAAAGCTCTGCAAACAGTTTCAGCAGTCATATCCCGAAGAGGAACTGCTTCCGGCCAGCGAGAGAAACGGTCGATCATAGTTAAGCAATATCTGTAGCCGTCTACTAGTGGCATGATTACTATGTCCAAGTGCACATGCTCGAACCGATGATCCGGTACAGTAATTTTTTCGGGTATAAGAGAATTGTGCTTGTGGATTTTTGCTCTTTGACATGGTAGACAGTTTCTTGACCATGACAAAACATCTTTGCACATTGAAGGCCACACGTATTTGCGTCGAATTTGCTTGAGAGTGGCTCTGCCGCTCGGGTGTGACAATCCATGAACTTGAGAGAAGACACTGTGACGCAATGGTTGTGGAATATACGGCCGCACTGAGCCTGTCGAAACATCGCAATACACATGCACTCCTCTGGTGAGCTCTACAGATTGCAGCTGCAGCGAGGTTGTTCCACTCAAAAGCGCGGATAATTCTGTGTCTGATGCTTGAGATTCCTCGATGCGTTTGGCGTCCAGTGAGGCTGGCATTGATATGGCATTGAGCCTCGAGAGCGCATCTGCAACAACATTATCGTTTCCGCTCACATGAATGATTGAGGTCGAAAATTGGGAGATGAAATTAAGATGACGCAGTTGTCGAGGTGATGCTTTCTCAGGACGCAGTGAAAAAGCATATATTAAAGGCTTATGGTCAGTCTTGATGATAAAGGCTCTGGCGTCTATCATGTGCTTGAAATGTTTAATCGCCTCGTAGATGGCCAACAACTCGCGGTCGTAGGTGCTGTAGTTGCGTTCGGTGCTGGTAAGTTTTTTGGAAAAAAATCCAAGGGGCTGCCAACCAAGATCAGAATGCTGCTCCAAGACCGCTCCGATCGCCGTGTCAGAAGCGTCGCACACCAAGCTGAGATCTGCATGCGGGTTGGGATGAGCCAGCGTTGCTGCGTCTGCTAAGCTAGCTTTACACTCCGAAAATGTTTTCAGAGCATCGGAAGTCCACTCGATCGGCCGCTTGTCGTTTTTTTTCATGTTGCGTGTTAAATCGTTTAAAGGAGCTTGTATTCGTGAAGCGTGAGAGATGCAGCGACGATAATAATTCAATATTCCCAGAAAACGACCCAGTTCACAGATTGTTTGCGGCTGAGGAAACTTTAAAATTGCGCTTATACGGTCCTCTGGTGGTTTTATGCCTTTGCTGTTGACCATATAACCAAGGAACTGCACCTCTGTTTGCGCAAAACGACATTTGTCTTTGTTCACGACCAATCCATGTTTTTGCAATATGCTTAGAACATTTTCCAAGTGTTGTTTGTGTTGTTCCGGCGTATCTGACATTATGAGGATATCATCAACATAGCAAAATACGTAGTCGACTTCGCGAAAGATCTGGTCAATAAAGCGCTGGAAGGTTTGCGTCGCATTTTTGAGACCAAATGGCATAAACAGAAATTCTATCAGGCCAAATGGGGTGCAGATTGCCGTCTTCTCTATGTCGTCCTGCGACATCGGAATTTGATAGTAAGCCTTTTCCAGATCCAGCTTTGTGAAAATCTGCTTATTGTGAAGGCGATCAGCAAAATCTTGAATGTGTGGGATCGGATAACGGTCAGGTACCGTGATCGCATTCAGCTTGCGATAATCACCACATGCGCGCCAAGTGCCATTCTTTTTTGCCACCATGTGCAGGGGACTGGCCCATGGGCTTTTGGAGTAGCGACAGATCCCTTTGTCAATGAGCATGTTGATTTGCGATTTTGCAGAGGCAAGCTTGTCGCCTGCCAAACGTCTTGGTCGCTCTGCTACAGGTGCGCCTCGTGTTTCAATGAAATGACACACAGAGTGAGCATGAGTGCGCTCAGGAGCTGTAGGTTTGACGACGTTTTGTACAATGCTTTGCACAGCAGCTGATGATTTGTACGCATTGAGCGCCTGAGGTGTAGCGAAATCCTGCGCTGAGCTTGGGATACCAAAATGCGGCGATTTTGAGGCATCAAGCAAACGCTGCTGATTGACATCGACAAGGAGTTGGAAAGTAGCAAGAAAATCTGCTCCAATTATAGGCGTTCGTACGTCAGCGACGATAAAGGACCATGTATATGAGCGCTGTAAGCCCAAGTCGAGCTGAAGAGTGTAATTTCCATACGTTTTTATTTTGGTTTGATTGGCAGCAAAAAGATAAAGACTGTCATTGTTACGTGCCCTTGGTGCCATGGCGTGAGGCACTACTGACACCACTGAACCAGAGTCGATTAGAAATATGTGATTTGAAAGGCGATCCTTGATGTGCAAGCGACGGTCCAGACCAATTTGTAGAATATTTTGTTGATATTTAGAGTTGCCGGTGGTTGCTGCGCTGCCGTTTACCAGCTGAGTCAACGGCAGCAGCTCTAGTTTGACGACTGCTGGTAACGTGGGCAGGTTGGCTGACATTTGCGGGCCTCATCGCCGAATCGGTTGTGGTAAAAACGAGAGTTTTCTGCTTTGTTCCGTTTTCATTGCTGTTAGTATGAGACTGGCGAGGCATGTTGACTTGCGTTGATTGACGTAGCTCGTCTTGCAGCTTGTCTACTTTTGAAGAAAGCGCTCGTAGAGTATCACTGCGGACGGCAGTCCGCGCTAGTGACGAAAGCAGCACGAAGTGTGCGAAAGCGACTAGCATATATACACAGGAAGAATGGAAAATTTGCTATGACTGCCCGATCAGGTCGAGCTATATACCGATCGAAAGGTATCAATTAAACTTACAAATGTGCATACTAAGACTTTTGAAAACTCACCTGGTTCGTGAGATAAACAGGTGTAAGTGGGAGGGGCAAAATTTAAATGATTGGAGCTAATGGGGCCGTTGGAGCCTTTTTGATTTTTTTTTTTAATTTTTAACTATTCTAATCAAAAATACGCGTCGAATGACACCTTGATCATCAAAATCCGATCACTGGTTCAGAAGATAATTAATTTTGAAACTTTTGGTGCATTTCTCAAAACGAGATGAAAAGTCAGTCTGTTTGTTTGTTTGTTTGTTTGTATGAAATCGTTGATTTAGCTTAAAAGTTTGAATGAGGACTTGTTACCGCTCAAAAAATCTAGAAACGTTTGTTCTACGACTTTTTCGAAAAATCGCTAGTTTAGCGGGAAATCGCTAAAAACCGCTAAAATTGAAGCTATAGATGCGATCTATATATCGTTGCAAAGGTATTTTGAGGGGCTCTTAGGCATACCTTCAAAGTTTTTCTTTTAAGTAAAAAGGTAAACGGCTACAGGTGAAACAAGGTTTTTTTTTACACATTTTGGCGATTTAAGAAAAATCTACACATGAGATCACTTTAAAATATGTTATATGTTATAGGCAATTTGATTCCGCGTTTTTTGACATATAACACGTATCTGTCAAAATTCGTTTGGACAAGATATTACCTATTAACTGAATATACCTTTTACCTTTACACTACTGCATGTACTAGAGATGGGCATGGGCCTCCTTTTTGAGGCACGGCACGGCCCAAGCACGGCTGGTAAAAACTGAGGCCCAACACGGCCCAACACGGGATTTTTTTAAATAGGCACGGCACGGCACGGGCACGGCACGGACAAAAACTTTATTCATTTTAGTCACTTCATGGCGTCACTTTTTTTATTATAATGGCATCAATCGTGCTATCGATGTTGTAAGTGTTCGCAAATTGTGCGATACATCGATGAATTCTACAGCTCAAGCTGACAAACAAGCGATAAAACTACGCCAACTTATCGATAGTACCATATTTAAGTTCAAAATCTGTACCGTGCCTACCGTGCCTCCCGTGCCTCCCGTGCCTACCGTGCCTACCGTGCCTACCGTGCCTACCGACTTTGGCACGGTAAAACACGGCAATTTTTAATAAGGGGCCCAACACGGCCCAACACGGATTTTTTTTAAATAGGCACGGCACGTCACGGACACGGCACGGCCCATGCCCATCTCTAGCATGTACATATGCAGTATGTACACTGCTTGCAGCGTAATGCGGAAATAAACTGCTTGCAAGTGGTGAATTCTTTTTGCGGCAGATAAATCATTTTATAATCAAAAATATAAAATCGTTTGTTCTACTTTTTCGAAAAATCGCTAGTTTAGCGGGAATTCGCTAAAAACCGCTAAAATTTAAGCCCCCATAGCATCCAAATGATAGAAGCTACAGATGCGATCTATATGTCGTTGAAAAGGTATTTCGAAGAGCTCTTAGACATACCTTAAAAGTTTTTTTTTAATTATAAGGTTAAACAGTTACAGGTTAAATAAGGTATTTTTTCCCACATTTTGACAATTTAAGAAAAATCTACACAACAAATCACATCAAATATTGCAATTTTAAAATTTCTGATGTCTTATTCAAAAATTTCTGATATCCCATAAAAAAACCTCTTTACGAGGTAAAAGTCTAGTGACGAAAACATTTTGATTCCCTAAAATTTCTGATATCCAATTTTGTGACGAATAAAATTAAGTTTTACACATAAATTATTTTAAACAAAGTTTTTGCACTCGGCACATTGCGCTAAAATGTCTCAAATCTTCAGACCAAATAAAACTTACTGTTTTGCGCAGTGCCGAATGCAAAAATTTTGTTTAAAATAATTTATGTGTAAAACTTAATTTTATTCGTCACAAAATTGGATATCAGAAATTTTAGGGCATCAAAATGTTTTCGTCACTAGACTTTTACCTCGTAAAGAGGTTTTTTTATGGGATTTGTTAACTCAGACATGCTTGATCTGTTGCCGCTGAGTGCGTCAACATGTTGCTGTTCCATTGATGCTGTTGACACTACAAAAGTAGAATCTGGCTCAGTAGCTTCAATCATTTTGTCGGCAATCTCAGCTAGCTTGTCGAGGTCATCCTCCTCCCACACGGAAATAAGCGGGCGAATGGATTTCGGAAGCTCGGACAAAAACAAAGAGCGGATAACTGCCTCGCATCCTGTGGTTGGTGCCAGACGCCGTATGTTATCCAGAATGTCGGATGGTTTTTTTCCAGCTGTTTCGCCGCCACGCAGTAGCCTTTTTAATTTTGAGTCAGCTGACTCTGCAAATTTGTCGAGCACGCGCTGCTTCAACGTGATTTATTTGTTGGTTAGCGGCGGCTGAGAGATGAGATCCTCTAACTTGGTAACTACATCCTCCTCCAAATTCACAGAGATTATGTCGAATTTGTGCTCATCAGTGATGACGTTGTGGAGATGAAATAGTCGCTCCAACTGAGCAAACCAAAGCTGAGGATTTGTTTTGTTGAATTTCGGAATGCGAAGTTGTGCGCATTGCGATGAAAATCCAGCTGGTTGGCATGATTGTTGCAGTTGGTCAAGTTGAAGTTTTAGATCGCTCAGTTGATCTGCGAGATCTTGATCGTTGGCCATGTTTGCGGCGTCGAAAAAAACGTCTTCGGCACTGGCAGCTTGAGAGGTCAGAGAACGTAGATTGTAATTATGATTTGACATTCGGGGTCACCACTTTGGCGCATTGGTAAATGCAGAAAGAAATACTAATGCGCGGATTGCTTAATATTAATATTTAATTCAGTATCAAAATGTCTTTTGCTTATTGTCTACAGTTCTCGTGTCAGAATAATGTGAAGTTGGCTGCCGTTGCGAAACGACCTTAAATCGTCGAGCCGAGTTGCCACTCAACGATAGGTGGTAAGCAGGGTTGCCACAATGCGCTTTCACCATCGCCATCTATTGTCGTGTGCACCAGACTTTCAATCAGCGCCACCTATCGGCAACGTGGCCGCAACGAACAACAAACAGGTTTGAGTCTCTGCTTAAGTGATTTGTGTTCCCTGCAGCTGGGACACAAACCAATCACTTTTGCTATTTGGACTTTCTTTTGCTCTCAAATAAAAACAGATGTGAGCGAGCTGATCTGTTTTTGTTCTTGCTTTTTCATCTCGGACTTATTTGTTTGCATTTAATTGGCGTGCCGTCGCCAAACGGACTTTCAATTGTAGTTTTGGGCGTGTCGTCGCTCGAAATTTTTCGACTTTCAATTAAGCAAGGCTTGTCGTTCGCCATTTAAATATCAGTAGGATAATTTAATTATTAACTACTATTAATAAGGGCATGTCGTCGCCAACAAAATTAGTTTAAAGAATTTTAGATTTAAGATATCTACTTTCATTACAGCTGGGAAAACGTGACAAAGCTATTCTTCATACATTAAATAACGATTAGCTGCTAAGTTACAGACTATAATTCTTCATTAATATATATTGCACGTGGCTCTGACAGTTAGAGCGTGTCGTGCTTTATTAATAGTCGAAATATTTTGTGCCATATAACTCTAGCATCCAAACGATAGAAGCTATAGATGCGATCTATATATCGTTGCAAAGGTATTTTGAGGGGCTCTTAGGCATACCTTCAAAGTTTTTCTTTTAAGTAAAAAGGTAAACGGCTACAGGTGAAACAAGGTTTTTTTTTACACATTTTGGCGATTTAAGAAAAATCTACACATGAGATCACTTTAAAATATGTTATATGTTATAGGCAATTTGATTCCGCGTTTTTTGACATATAACACAGTATCTGTCAAAATTCGTTTGGACAAGATATTACCTATTAACTGAATATACCTTTTACCTTTACACATATCTCGCATGTACTAGAGATGGGCATGGGCCTCCTTTTTGAGGCACGGCACGGCCCAAGCACGGCTGGTAAAAACTGAGGCCCAACACGGCCCAACACGGGATTTTTTTAAATAGGCACGGCACGGCACGGGCACGGCACGGACAAAAACTTTATTCATTTTAGTCACTTCATGGCGTCACTTTTTTTATTATAATGGCATCAATCGTGCTATCGATGTTGTAAGTGTTCGCAAATTGTGCGATACAGCTCAAGCTGACAAACAAGCGATAAAACTACGCCAACTTATCGATAGTACCATATTTAAGTTCAAAATCTGTACCGTGCCTACCGTGCCTCCCGTGCCTACCGTGCCTACCGTGCCTACCGACTTTGGCACGGTAAAACACGGCAATTTTTAATAAGGGGCCCAACACGGCCCAACACGGCCCAACACGGATTTTTTTTAAATAGGCACGGCACGTCACGGACACGGCACGGCCCATGCCCATCTCTAGCATGTACATATGCAGTATGTACACTGCTTGCAGCGTAATGCGGAAATAAACTGCTTGCAAGTGGTGAATTCTTTTTGCGGCAGATAAATTATTTTATAATCAAAAATATAAAATCGTTTGTTCTACTTTTTCGAAAAATCGCTAGTTTAGCGGGAAATCGCTAAAAACCGCTAAAATTTAAGCCCCCATAGCATCCAAATGATAGAAGCTACAGATGCGATCTATATGTCGTTGAAAAGGTATTTCGAAGAGCTCTTAGACATACCTTAAAAGTTTTTTTTTAATTATAAGGGTAAACAGTTACAGGTTAAATAAGGTATTTTTTCCCACATTTTGACAATTTAAGAAAAATCTACACAACAAATCACATCAAATATTGCAATTTTAAAATTTCTGATGTCTTATTCAAAAATTTCTGATATCCCATAAAAAAACCTCTTTACGAGGTAAAAGTCTAGTGACGAAAACATTTTGATTCCCTAAAATTTCTGATATCCAATTTTGTGACGAATAAAATTAAGTTTTACACATAAATTATTTTAAACAAAGTTTTTGCACTCGGCACATTGCGCTAAAATGTCTCAAATCTTCAGACCAAATAAAACTTACTGTTTTGCGCAGTGCCGAATGCAAAAATTTTGTTTAAAATAATTTATGTGTAAAACTTAATTTTATTCGTCACAAAATTGGATATCAGAAATTTTAGGGCATCAAAATGTTTTCGTCACTAGACTTTTACCTCGTAAAGAGGTTTTTTTATGGGATTTGTTAACTCAGACATGCTTGATCTGTTGCCGCTGAGTGCGTCAACATGTTGCTGTTCCATTGATGCTGTTGACACTACAAAAGTAGAATCTGGCTCAGTAGCTTCAATCATTTTGTCGGCAATCTCAGCTAGCTTGTCGAGGTCATCCTCCTCCCACACGGAAATAAGCGGGCGAATGGATTTCGGAAGCTCGGACAAAAACAAAGAGCGGATAACTGCCTCGCATCCTGTGGTTGGTGCCAGACGCCGTATGTTATCCAGAATGTCGGATGGTTTTTTTCCAGCTGTTTCGCCGCCACGCAGTAGCCTTTTTAATTTTGAGTCAGCTGACTCTGCAAATTTGTCGAGCACGCGCTGCTTCAACGTGATTTATTTGTTGGTTAGCGGCGGCTGAGAGATGAGATCCTCTAACTTGGTAACTACATCCTCCTCCAAATTCACAGAGATTATGTCGAATTTGTGCTCATCAGTGATGACGTTGTGGAGATGAAATAGTCGCTCCAACTGAGCAAACCAAAGCTGAGGATTTGTTTTGTTGAATTTCGGAATGCGAAGTTGTGCGCATTGCGATGAAAATCCAGCTGGTTGGCATGATTGTTGCAGTTGGTCAAGTTGAAGTTTTAGATCGCTCAGTTGATCTGCGAGATCTTGATCGTTGGCCATGTTTGCGGCGTCGAAAAAAACGTCTTCGGCACTGGCAGCTTGAGAGGTCAGAGAACGTAGATTGTAATTATGATTTGACATTCGGGGTCACCACTTTGGCGCATTGGTAAATGCAGAAAGAAATACTAATGCGCGGATTGCTTAATATTAATATTTAATTCAGTATCAAAATGTCTTTTGCTTATTGTCTACAGTTCTCGTGTCAGAATAATGTGAAGTTGGCTGCCGTTGCGAAACGACCTTAAATCGTCGAGCCGAGTTGCCACTCAACGATAGGTGGTAAGCAGGGTTGCCACAATGCGCTTTCACCATCGCCATCTATTGTCGTGTGCACCAGACTTTCAATCAGCGCCACCTATCGGCAACGTGGCCGCAACGAACAACAAACAGGTTTGAGTCTCTGCTTAAGTGATTTGTGTTCCCTGCAGCTGGGACACAAACCAATCACTTTTGCTATTTGGACTTTCTTTTGCTCTCAAATAAAAACAGATGTGAGCGAGCTGATCTGTTTTTGTTCTTGCTTTTTCATCTCGGACTTATTTGTTTGCATTTAATTGGCGTGCCGTCGCCAAACGGACTTTCAATTGTAGTTTTGGGCGTGTCGTCGCTCGAAATTTTTCGACTTTCAATTAAGCAAGGCTTGTCGTTCGCCATTTAAATATCAATAGGATAATTTAATTATTAACTACTATTAATAAGGGCATGTCGTCGCCAACAAAATTAGTTTAAAGAATTTTAGATTTAAGATATCTACTTTCATTACAGCTGGGAAAACGTGACAAAGCTATTCTTCATACATTAAATAACGATTAGCTGCTAAGTTACAGACTATAATTCTTCATTAATATATATTGCACGTGGCTCTGACAGTTAGAGCGTGTCGTGCTTTATTAATAGTCGAAATATTTTGTGCCATATAACTCTAGCGTAGAAGCGTGTCGTCGCTTAATTATAGTGTTAATTTAGAAATTTAATAGTAGTAGTAGTTTATTTTTCCTTATTTTGGCAAGGCTTTGTATTAGCCGTCAGCCTACACAGAACATATTATACATTTTATACATGTTACACATATATTAACATTTAATTTTTAACAATTACTAGACTTAATTAAATAGCTTCTCCTGAATGTACATTCACTTTTACAATATCTTTCATAACACTAAAAACATATACAAGTATTCACATAAATTACAATATATTACTATTTTAACTTAAAATGAACCTGATAAAATATCGTTTCTGTATGACATCGCCTGTGACAAATATTGCGCAAGTGAGATCCACTTGGCACCATTGAGAATATCTCGAAGCTCAGATTCTGTTAGTTGCGCCTTTCCCCACGCTCGAACTCTCAACTCCGCCAGTATCGGGCAAACTGCGCAGAAATGCAATACATCCTCACGCATTCTTAGATTGCATAGATAACAAGTCTCATCTGATATGTGAGGTCTGTATCCAAGTTGAAGTGTCTCTGTTCTTGCTTTAAAAATGTAAAAGATGTAGTTGATATTGACTTGATCGTTGAAGTAATTTTTTTCGTTAAGGTTATGGTTAAGTGTTTTGTAAAAGTCCCGTGTTCTGCTTTGGTGTGTCTGTTCAATGTATCCATTACGTGATTTTCTGTTTATAGCCAGTAGTAGCCTAGTCTGAGCGTTTTTCCATGATCCTTGGTCGTTCAAATTAAATTCAACCTCGTAATGCATTGCAAGTCGCTCCCAGTGCTCGAAGCATTGCGATCTTGTCCGAAGTATTTCAGAGGCCACAGAATAGGGCGCCCTATGTTCCGATAATTTGAGACATCTATTCATAAAGTTAGAATTCAATTGCAGTGTATACTCGAACATAGATGGTAGTCCGGTTGCCAAGTAGATGGCATAGTATGAAGAATTCATAAGCAGACGGAATATCTTCTTTACAAAGAAACGCAGAAGTAGTTCGACATCATTGTAACGCATTTATCCCCATGTTGCTTCAAACATTTTATATTTCGTGCTAGCCTTAACATGTTTTTTGCTCATCAGATTGCTCCAAGTACTGTTCAAAGCTATTTTTGAAGCACAAAGTTTCTGACGGAAATGACTCGTAAGCGACATGTTCGATGTTATTAAAATTCCTAGGTATTTGTTCTCATTGACAACTTCTAGAGGTTCTCCACCTAAACTCCAAGGTTCCAACCGGCATGATCGACCCCTGCCGTCTCGAATACATAAGACTTTTGACTTGTTCGTGTTTATTCTGAGATTCCAGATGCTGCAGTAGTGGTTTGTTGCATTTATCATATCTTGAAGCATGCTTGGAGAGCTCCCGAGTATGACCATGTCATCTGCGTACATAAGAATTTCATATGAGCGGTCTCTAAGCTCTACTCCTCCGGGCAGATGATCAGTAATGGCGTCTATGAATAGGGCAAATAGAAGTGGGCTCAGTAGACAGCCTTGCTTGACTCCAAGATTAGTATTAAACCACTATGATAAGGTATTTCCGTCCCATACTGCCGTTCTATTTTCCATGTATACCGCTCGCTAAATATTTATTAGTTTTGTGGATATTCCTGCGTTGCTTAGTTTTAGCATAAGACTCCTCCTGTCAATTGTATCAAATGCCGCTTTAAAATCAATGAGCTTCTTCCTTTGCTTAAAGTGTTCTCTAGCAATCGTTGTTAGTGTGAAAATGCTGTCAGCCGTGGAGTAGCCCTTCCGGAAACCACACTGATTTTCACTTAGTAGGCAGTTTCTATCCACAAACGCAGACAACCTTTGCAGTATAAGGGCCGTAAAAACCTTCAAAATTGAATTTAAAAAAGATATCCCTCTGTAGTTGCCTGCATCTCTCGGGTTTCCTTTCTTTAATAGCGGATATTTTATATTTTTTCGAAAACTCGATGGAGCAATACCTTCTCTATAAATATGGTTAAAAATGTCCAAAAGCTTTACTTTAAACAGACGTGTAGCATGCTTAATGAACTCTACTGGCATTCTATCCTCGCCAGGCGCTTTTCCTGATTTGCTTCGATCTATTACGCCTTGCAACTCTCCCAAAGTAAAGTCTCTATCCAACTCCTCAACAGATGTAAATGGCAGAGCAAAACTAAGCGTGTCTTTAGGTACTGCAAACAGCATGTTACCGAAATAGGAGGCTAGCTCACCCGCTGGTACTTGGATACGTTTTCTGCGACTAGTTCCATTCAGTCGCCTTATTAAACTCCAAAATGTCTTGGTATCCGTAATTGATGAAATGGACGTCTCCAGGTTCTCATCGTAATTCTTTTGTTTGTAAAGACAGAGCGATTTGTACAAAGAACGCTGTCTCTGATACGATGCTTTACTTTCCCCAGTATCCTGATGCCTAAGATGTTTTAGCAATTGCATTGTTTAATATATACATACATTTTTCCATTCCAACAGTGGCTGGACGTTCCTCTATTAGGTCTCCTCCACCGCCAGTAACAGTTCCCGCCATGGCTGCAGCTGTTGAGGCAGCGTTAGCAGCGTCTCAATCGTCGTCGTCTGCTTCGGCCAATCGGAGCCCATCAGCACCCTCTACAGCCCGTCCGAACGAAGTTAAAAAATTCAAGCCCACCCAAATAGTCATTCGACTAAAGCCACTAATTTACGATCACAATGATCCAATATCCCCTAACCAATCAAGGTGCGAACGCACTATATCCGCTCTTTTCAATTGCCCACGTCCCCAATTACAGAATATACTGTTAAAATGGGTGGCGCCGGTGTCCTTAGGGTGGACAATTCGCTAGAATTCAATAAGTATCAGCTTCGTGCTGATCGCTCGTTTCGGGTGGTAGTCCGGGGCATCCCAGCCTCTCTGGGTGCCTCTGCCATTCGGGATGAGTTGACTTGTATGGGGTACACTGTTCGCAGTGTATTTTTCCCAAAATACAGGAACCGGAGCGGTGCTGGTGCGTATGCACCCAATCTCTTCTTTCCTCGAATTGGCTCCGTGCGCCAAGTGGTAAGAATAAGGACATCTTTGGTGTGCGAACGTTGTGTAAGCATGTGGTGAAGGTTGATTGGCCGAAACGAGACCCAATCGCTTGCCGCAGTGCCATCGCTGCCAACGTTTCAACCATACGGCTCATTACTGCCTACACGAGGCATGTTGTGTCAAGTGTGGCGAGGAGCATAATACCCGATCATGTCAGAAGCCCGACAATCTCCCTCCCAAGTGTGCCAATTGTGGCATGGCACACACTGCGAACTCTAAAGGTTGTCCGGTGCTTATAAAACTCTTGCATCACTGCGGACGGCAGTCCGCGCTAGTGACGAAAGCAGCACGAAGGGTGCGAAAGGCGACTAGCATATATACACAGGAAGAATGGAAAATTTGCAATGCCTGTCCGATCGGGTCGAGTTATATACCGATCGAAAGGTATCAATTTAGCTTACAAATGTGCGTACTATGACTTTTGGCAACTCACCTGGTTCGTGAGATAAACAGGTGTAAGTGGGAGGGGCAAAATTTAAATGATTGGAGCAAATGGGGCCGTTGGTCGTTTACTATTCTAATCAAAAATACGCGTCGAATGACACCTCGATCATCAAAATCCGACCACTGGTTCAAAATATAATTAATTTTGAAATTTTTAGTGGCCTTCCGAAAATGAAATGAAAAGTCAGTTTGTCTGTTTGTTTGTTTGGGTGGGTGGGCTGATAAATAGTCGGCCTACCAAAGAAAACACGGTTTTTTTTTTATTTTTCTTTTTTATTTTTGAACATAATCTCCTTTTAGACGTATGCACTTAGTTCAAAGGTCCTCCAATTTTTGTATACCTTCCATAAAATATGACTGGTCCAGGTCCTCAAAATAGGCGTTTGTTTCACAGATCACCTGTTCATTCGACTGAAATTTCTTTCCACCAAGCCATTTCTTTAAGTTTGGAAATAGATAATAGTCACATGGTGCTAAATCTGGAGAATAGGGGGGATGTGGAAGAATTTCATAGTGTAGTTCACACAATTTCATCATGGCAACAACGCTCTTGTGAGCCGGAGCGTTGTCCTGGTGAAACAGAACTTTTTTCTTCGCCATGTGCGGCCTTTTTTTTTTTTTAGTTCTGAATCGAACTGTCCCAAAAGGTTAGAATAGTATTCTTCATTAATTGTTCTGCCTTTTTCTAGATAATCCACATGAATTACGCCTCGGGCATCCCAGAAAACCGTTGCCATTACCTTGTTGGCCGACAAACCAATCTTTGCCTTTTTCGGCGCCGTTTCTCCGGTTGAAATCCACTGCTTTGACTGTTCCTTGCTTTCTGGTGTATGGTGATGTATCCAAGTTTCGTCGACAGTCACAAAACGACGCAAAAATTCATTCTTATTTGCGTTTAACAATGCCAAACTCTCCTTCGCAATGACCAAGCGGTTGCGTTTGTGTTCCGCTGAGAGCAATCGCGGCACCCACCTTGACGAAAGCTTACTCATATTTAAATATTCGTGTAAGACGTTTCCAACACGTTCACGAGAAATGTTTAGGGCCTTAGCAATCTCTGTCAGCTTTATTCGGCGATCATCCAATATCATTCCGTGGACTTTATCTACCATTTCTGGGGTTGTCACCTCTATGGGACGTCCCGGACGGTCCTCGTCAAAAATGCTTGTCCGCCCGCGCCTATACTCAGCAGTCCAATATTTAATGGTCGAAATCGATGAAGCTGATTCCCCATAAACTTCGATTAACTCATTTATTATTTCATCGTTGGATTTCTTTTTTAAAAACAGAAATCTAATGACAGCTCGATATTCTATTTTACTCATTTTGGGGACAATGCAAAAGTGACCATGCTAAAACTCCCGCCAAAATTACCAGTGTTGAGAAAAACGCCTAAAACTTTTTCAGCAATCAGCCGATAGAAAACACTAATCGAATAAAATATTTGGGTTGTTTAAGATGTTTTTTTTTGGTAAGGCCGATTACTTATCAGCCCGCCGTCGTAGCTTAATGTTTGATGAGGACTTGTTCCCGATCAAAAATCTAGAAACGTTTGTTCGACGACTTTTTCGAAAAATCGCTAGTTTAGCGGGAAATCGCTAAAAACCGCTAAACTAGCATCCCAACCCATAGCATCCAAACGATAGGAGATGCAGATATGTTCTATATGTCGTTGGAGAGGTGTTTTGAAGGGCTTTTAGGCATACCTTCAAAGTTTTTTTTTTAAGTAAAAAGGTAAACAGCTACAGGTGAAATAAGATATTTGTTCCCACATTTTGACAATATAAGAAATATCTACACATCAAATATTTTAAATATATTATATGTTGTAGACAATTCAAATTATCGGAACATAGGGCGCCCTATTCTGTGGCCTCTGAAATACTTCGGACAAGATCGCAATGCTTCGAGCACTGGGAGCGACTTGCAATGCATTACGAGGTTGAATTTAATTTGAACGACCAAGGATTATGGAAAAACGCTCAGACTAGGCTACTACTGGCTATAAACAGAAAATCACGTAATGGATACATTGAACAGACACACCAAAGCAGAACACGGGACTTTTACAAAACACTTAACCATAACCTTAACGAAAAAAATTACTTCAACGATCAAGTCAATATCAACTACATCTTTTACATTTTTAAAGCAAGAACAGAGACACTTCAACTTGGATACAGACCTCACATATCAGATGAGACTTGTTATCTATGCAATCTAAGAATGCGTGAGGATGTATTGCATTTCTGCGCAGTTTGCCCGATACTGGCGGAGTTGAGAGTTCGAGCGTGGGGAAAGGCGCAACTAACAGAATCTGAGCTTCGAGATATTCTCAATGGTGCCAAGTGGATCTCACTTGCGCAATATTTGTCACAGGCGATGTCATACAGAAACGATATTTTATCAGGTTCATTTTAAGTTAAAATAGTAATATATTGTAATTTATGTGAATACTTGTATATGTTTTTAGTGTTATGAAATATATAGTAAAAGTGAATGTACATTCAGGAGAAGCTATTTAATTAAGTCTAGTAATTGTTAAAAATTAAATGTTAATATATGTGTAACATGTATAAAATGTATAATATGTTCTGTAAAGGCTGACGGCTAATACAAAGCCTTGCCAAAATGAGGAAAAATAAACTACTACTACTATTTAAATTTCTAAATTAACACTATCAGGCATGCCACAGAAATCTCTTCCACTTGACTTTCACGTCAATTTCATTTCTCCGTGCCACAGTCCAATCACCTGAACAATTTTGAGTGAAACGAAATCATCGCTCAATCCACTGGCGTTCGATGCCATGAGAATAATGACACATTTTTTGTCCGAATTTTAGAATTTAGAGCTGTCGAGTAACTTTTATTGTTTGCCGCGCCAATAACTTTTACATTTCTTTTAGCTATACAATATCAATTATTATATAAATAAATTTAATTATATAAATTAAATAAGAATTAAAATGAAAATTTAATATTCTGCAATGAGAATCTTTAAAAAGTTGCTAAACAAACCCTTGGGAAATTAAATCTGAGAAGGGGCCAACCCTAGCAGCCTAGTACGAAAAGGTTGATGAACATGCTAAAAAACCTAAATCACACGAATTTCTGTGGCACGGAGAAATTTTCGAAGTGGAATTGCTTTTCTCTGAATTCGCTTTCACTAGTGATTTCTGTGGCATACCTGTATAATTAAGCGACGACACGCTTCTACGCTAGAGTTATATGGCACAAAATATTTCGACTATTAATAAAGCACGACACGCTCTAACTGTCAGAGCCACGTGCAATATATATTAATGAAGAATTATAATCTGTAACTTAGCAGCTAATCGTTATTTAATGTATGAAGAATAGCTTTGTCACGTAAGCCCAGCTGTAATGAAAGTAGATATCTTAAATCTAAAATTCTTTAAACTAATTTTGTTGGCGACGACATGCCCTTATTAATAGTAGTTAATAATTAAATTATCCTACTGATATTTAAATGGCGAACGACAAGCCTTGCTTAATTGAAAGTCGAAAAATTTCGAGCGACGACACGCCCAAAACTACAATTGAAAGTCCGTTTGGCGACGGCACGCCAATTAAATGCAAACAAATAAGTCCGAGATGAAAAAGCAAAAACAAAAACAGATCAGCTCGCTCACATCTGTTTTAAGTTGAGAGCAAAAGAAAGTCCAAATAGCAAAAGTGATTGGTTTGTGTCCCAGCTGCAGGGAACACAAATCACTTAAGCAGAGACTCAAACCTGTTTGTTGTTCGTTGCGGCCACGTTGCCGATAGGTGGCGCTGATTGAAAGTCTGGTGCACACCGCAACAGATTCGCGGGGACGGATGTTGGCTAGCATGCTAGTCGCTCGGTTGATTTGCTTCTCGTCGGCTCCTTTCTCGTCGACGCAGCTCCTTCATAATAATTGATGCCATGTTCGAAATGGCCGCCCATCCAGATTCTGACGATAACATCGTGGCAACAATGTTGTCTGGTGTTAGTCGGGCATTTTCTCCTGCCGCAAGCTCTCGCTCCCGCTCAAACAGCGGGCAATGGAAGACTGCGTGTTCCGCGTCCTCGAGGACACCGTCTCCGCAAAGCTCACAGTATGGGTCGAGTGAGTGCTTGAAGCGAAACAGGTAGGCCTTAAAGCACCCATGCCGGTCAATAATTGCGTCAGGTAGAAATCTACCTGCCCATGTCGACGCTCTAGCCATGGTTTTAGCCGGGGTATGAGACGGTGCGTCCATCGGCCGTTGTTTGACTGGTCCCACTTGCGTTGCCATTTTGAGATGGTCTCTTCCGAGATTCGATTTACGATCGCGCCGCTCTGTCTCTCCGTTGCAAGTAGGCCGAGCGGGATCATGCCTGCGACGACCAGGACTGCATCTTCCGACACCGTGCGAAAACTGGAAACGATGCGTAAGGCGCACCGCCTATAGCTCGAGTTGCAACCTCGGCTATATGAGGGTGTGTCCATTGCCGCAGCCCACCCTGCGCAGCCGTACAGTATGGTTGAGGTTACCACGCCGACGATGAGCCTCCTGCTCCGTTGCTTTAGACCTCTGCATTTAGCCATTATACGACTAATGGCTGAAGTGGTCTTGGCTGCCTTGCTGCTGATGTAAGAGAGATGCTCCTTAAAAGACAACCTGTGATCTATCATCACGCCTAGATACTTGATGGCAGGCTTGGACGATATTACGCTAGATCCAATCCGTAGTGTTGCCATCTCCACTTTCTTCCGGCTGCTGATCAGCACGGCTTCTGACTTTTGCTCAGCCAACTGTTGTCCGTTTCGCGTCAGCCACTCGATAGCCATGTCGGCTGCTGAGCTACACTTTGCTGAGGTCTCCTCCAACTTCTTGCCCACCGTTACGAGAGCGATGTCATCTGCGAAGCCGATGATTTCGCTGCCTTCTGGGAGATTCAGGCGCGACGCCTGTGTGTTCGCACGTGTGTGTGTGTTGGTGAGAGCGCCCATTCGTCTCTGTGTGTGTGTGGGTGTGTAATAGTGTAGGCAAATGCAAGTAAAGTTAAGGTCAGACTGCAAACTGTACCCGTCCGGCACAGCTGTATGTGTGTGAGCCTTACTTGCTTATCCAAAATTGAGAGAGAGCCGGTACACTACATGTGAGTGTGTGTGCGCAAATGTAAAAGCGAATGCAGGCAAAAGGCAGGACAAAATGCCCAAATAAGGCAATCAATACCCGTCCGGTATATTACTGTTGTGTGTGTATGCCTTTGCTTGCCAATCTCATATGCAGAGAGAGAGCTTTTTTGCTATATGCTCTATCTGACGCACCGCTCGCACTCTCACTCGCTCTCTTGGTGCTATGCTGGTATGCTGTTGATGCTTATATGGCGCTCGCTGCTGATTTGGCGCCCGCTGCTCCGATCAAGAGTGATTGGGAGAGCACACAAGAGACAGAGTGGGAGAGAGAGAGGCTCAAAGGAGTGCGCAATAGAACTTAGACAATAACTACGGGTATACATATGTACATGTAATTAAATTCAAATACACATGTTTTAGTGTATATGTGTGTAAATGCGCCAAAAATAAGATTGCCGAAAACTCTTACGATATTGTGCAATGGAGAGAGTGAGAGTATGCAAAAACAAAAGGAAAAAACCACCACCAAAATTTAGCTATTTGGCAAATGCTCTCTCTTTTGTGATTATGCAAAGCTTTAATGTATCTTATCTCGAGCCGGCAATTTTTTAGGCGGGCAAGGGGGGAATGTAAAATGGAATTATAAAATACCCCAGCCGGAAATTCAGGCATGTGGTGAACGAATTCTATACGGCCGTTGTACAGAACGTTTCAGTTTAAAGTTGCACATCCCTGATTCTGGAAACTTTCATGAGCGCGCTCTGTAGTCAGCATCGATCGTCTCTAAGTGTGAAATCCCCGCAGCAAAGTCCGCTATGAGTTCGCTCGTTTGCTTGAGTTTCTCATAGTGTTTGGTTGTACAAGACGCTGCTTAGAATCGTTTGCTTCGTGGTAAAAGTTCCCTGCAACAAAGTCCGCTACGAACTCGAACGTTTTAGTGAGTTTGTCATAGCGTTCTGCTGCAGAGAACGCTGCACAGAATTGTTTCTGAGCTGTGCGAAATACATGCAGCAAACTCCGCTATGAGTTCGCTCGTTTGCTTGAGTTTGACATTGCGTTCAGCTGCAGAGAACGCTGCTTGGATTTTTTCTTTGTTTCTTTGTTTGTATTCACTTTTGTAGGGTTGTCATAGGGTTTTGTAGCAGTTATTGTAGTATACAAAAAAACTAGATCAGCTACATTTTGTATGGGTTGCAACCCTTTTTGTGTGTATTTCTTGCAGTTTTTCTTTTGCGTTTTAGTTAAGTGTCAGCTCGTGATGCGTAAACAACATAAGTGAAGCGGTAAGTTAAATATATTTATTGCGTATTTTAATATAATTTACAAATAAAACACAATTAATATATTACAGTCTACCACACTCGGCAGTGCTACTGTTTTGTATATACACACATTTGTAATTATTGTTTGTTTTTTCTTTCTTTTCAGTGTTCTTATATATCTAAGTTAGTTTAAGTTACTGTAAGAATGTAATAAAATAATGTAAATCAATGTTTAAATAAAATTATTAATTAAAACAAGTGGGAAAGGCTATAGTCGAGCTCCTGACTATAGGATACCCGTTACTTACTTACTTAAATTAAACAAAATTTTATTGCATGCTTTTAGGCACTTATTTTGCTTAAAAGCTTTAATCAACCATTACCACCTTTCTATTTGTCCGATCTTGTCATGATTTAATAAGTTGATAGGTAATAATAGTAGCTAACGCTAATGAGTTAAAAAATCCTAATATCTTGAAAACTATGCGTGTGGTGGATTTTCGCGATTTACGGGGGCGGAAAGGGGCGTGGCAAAATTTTGAAACAACTTGATCTGCGTGGGGCTTATAGAAATCTGTGTGCCAAATTTGGTTGCTCTAGCTCATATAGTCTCTGAGATCTAGGCGCTCACACAGACGGACAGACAGACAGACGGAAGGACAGACGGACATGGCTATGTCGACTCGGCTGTTGATGCTGATCAAGAATATATATACTTTATATGATCTGAGATGCTTCCTTCTCCCTGTTACATACATTGCAACGAATACAATATCCCCTTTTACTTATTTTTATAAGTAACGCGTATAAATATGTAAAAGCATTTTATTTCTACTGCCGTGCAGATTTGCCGCACATTAGAGGTGGGGTATTTCAATAAGAATTCCAACCAGATTTCATACTAGAACCAGTCATAATTCCAACTAGAATTGTTATACAGCAGAAATACGAATACAGAAAAGTATGCAGCAGAACCCTGCGAAGAACTCACTAAAACGTTCGACTTCGTAGCGGAGTCTGCCGCGCGGTTTTCTAAATTTCCTAGAGAGAATTTTGGCCACGCATGTATAAAAGCGAATGAGGGTTTTACATGAACTCGGCGCGCAGAACTGTGAGCGCGCTGTATGAATTCTGTACAGTTTTCTGCGACAAATTTACCATTGGGTTGTCATCTTTCTGTTTCTCGCGTCTCCTTTGTGTTCCGCTATCCGTGTTCCCAATGCTGGCTTTGTTGTTCCGATGTAGATTCCGTTGCATGTTTCTCCTTCTTTGCCATTGCATTAAATTTCGTAAATTACATCTTGTTGTTTCGTCTGTCTTTCGTTTTGTCTTTCGTATTTGTAAACAGTCTTCTTATGTTTGTGTGTGCTTTATATGCGTAGGTTAAATGCTTTGTATGTGTGTCCGGCATTATTTTTGTTATTGTTTCTCTGTTCGTCAGATGATTCACATATGGTATGCTGATGTATTGTTTTTCTGTATTGATTTCTTCTGTTTTGTTGTTTTTGGTTATTTGTTTTTGTGTCGTTACATTTTTGATTAAATTATGAATAAGTTTTTCTGGAAAACTATTCTTTAATATACGATTTATTGATGAATAAATTGTCCACTTCGTGTGGTTTGTGCAAAGTGTGAATTGTGACTAAAATAGCTTAACATTAACATAGCATCATCTTAGATTCTAACAGAGTTCGTCTCTGGTATTTACATACAGGCATGTATGCTGTTACATATACGTTGTTCTATATTCATATTCTCAACACTCCTTCTCAACGTACTATGTAACTCAAGATCATTACAAGTTAATTTAAGCCTAACATTCCAATACATTTTTCATGCTTAACTCTAACTAGATTCTTGGTTAATACATCAGATATCATATTTTCAGTGGGAACATAATTAATTTCAATTTCATTATTCTTGTACATTTCTTGTACGTGATGATATTTGATGTCGATATGCTTGCTGCGGGCATGAAATGTGGAATTCTTCGCAAGGCACTGTGCGCTTTGATTGTCGCTGTACATCATTATCGCTGTTGTCTTGCCAAAGCCCATCTCTGCAACCAGCTTCTTGATATACGCAGCCTCCTTAGCTGCCGATGACAGCGCCACATACTCCGCTTCTGTGGAACTTAGTGCGATGACGCTTTGCTTCTTCGATTCCCACGTGAACGCAGCGCCTGCTGCAAAGAAAGCCCATCCACTAAATGATTTGCGGTCACTGCTGTCACCTGCCCAATCCGCATCCACGTAGCAATAGATTTGCTTGCCGGTTCGCTCGTAGTGCATGCTCAAGTCTGCAGTACCCTTCAAATAGCGTAGCACACGCTTGGCACCTGCCTCATGCTCCTGATGTGGATCCGAGTTTCTCTGCGCGAGTTTAGACACGGAGTGCAGGATATCGGGACGCGTTGTAATAGCCAAGTACATCAATGAGCCAATTAGCGACTGATACTTGACTTGATCCACCTTTGGGCATCCATCAGCTTCGCACTTTACTTGAAAGCCTGCTTCTAGCGGTATAGCATTTGGCTTGCAGCTCTCCATGCCGTACTGGTGCAACAGATCCTGAATGTACTGCTTGTGGCCCACTGTAATGCCACCAGTCTCACCTTTTCGGTCGATCTCCATTCCTAGGAAATGCTTCAGGTTGCCACCATCAACGACTTCAAACTGATCACATATCAGTCTCTTGATCCTGTCCAGGTCATCTTTGTTTTTGCTTGCAACTATGAGATCATCAACATACACCACGATTATGTTGAACTGCTTCTCATCTCGAAGTGTGTACACACAAGGTTCACTTGCGCATGGAATAAAACCAATCTCCAGTAGGACGCTGTTGAGCTTCTCATTCCACTCACGGCCACTCTGCTTGAGCCCGTACAATGATTTGCGCAGCTTCAACACACCCTTGGGATGGCTTCCATCGACGAACCCTTCAGGCTGACGCATGTAGACATCTTCATTGAGCTCGCTGTTTAGATATGCTGCCGAGACATCCATCTGGTGCATGTACATGCCATGTTCCACTGCCATGGCCATCACCAACCTAATCGACGAGTACCTAGCTACAGGGGAGAAAGTTTCAAAATAATTAACTCCATAGCGCTGGCTGCAGCCCTTCGCCACCAGTCGTGATTTGTAGCGCTCGACATTGCCAAACTTGTCGCGCTTCACAGCGTAAACCCATTTGCAGCCAATAGCCATTTCGCCCTTCGGTAATTCAACCAATGACCAGGTGTCATTGGCTCGCAGACTATCAATCTCCTTCTGCATTGAAGACTTCCAATCTTCTGCATGGCTCGTGTCCAGCACCTCGCTGTAACTTTCAGGAACATCGATGTCATCTCTCGTCATTGCATTCAAGGTGTTATACGTCTTGCGTGGACGACCGCGTCGCCCGGAATGCACCTTCTTTGGCTTCCCTGGACCACGACGCACTTGCTCCTCAGCCGCTCCTTCTTCAATGCACTGCTCGTCTGCAATGCTTTCGCTGTCCAGCTCTTCGCCAGACCTTGAATTGCCAGAAGCCAATGCTGGCACATCTTGGAGTACTGCCGATGACTCATCATCCGGCTCGTCTGAAGGCATGACCATGATGATCTCTGCATCACGTGACTGATCCTGGGACTTCACCACATCATCTTCTGCCATAATAGATTCGAAAAATATTACATCTCGAGCCTCTATTATCTTACGTTTACGTGGATTGTATAAACGATAAGCCTTTGCAGTTTCGGAGTAGCCGACCATGATGTGCTCTTCTTCCTTGGGCTGAAACTTTCTCTTGTGCGTCTTGTCTAGCACAATTGCCTTCGAGCCAAACACTTTAAGATGCGAAACACACGGCTTCTTTCCAGACCAGGCTTCTTGGGGTGTGACATTGTCCAATGTCGACGTCTCTGCTCGGTTTCGCAAATACGAAGCTGCCTTTACAGCCTCTGCCCAAAATGCTTCATCAGTGCCTGCATGCACCAGCATGCTGCGGGCCATCTCCACCAGGGTCCTGTTGGCACGCTCTGCCACGCCGTTCTGCTGCGGTGTGTGCGGGACTGTCAGCTGCCTCTTAATTCCGCTGCTCTTCAGGTAGTTCTCGAACACCTCGCTGACATATTCTCTCCCGTTGTCGCTCCTGATGGCTTTAATGTTACTGCCGGTTTGTTTTTCTGCATACGCCTTGAATTCCTTAAATTTCTCAAAAATTTCGTCTCTTGTCTTTAGAAAACAAACGTACACAAATCGCGTTTTGTCATCTATAAACGTTGCAAAATATCTCGCTCCACCATGTGATGGCTTGCTCATGGGGCCACATATATCTGTGTGTATCAACCCTAGCACATCTTTGGCACGATTTTGTGAAGCCTTTGGAAACTGTTTTACACATATTTTGCATTTTGCACACGTTACACAAGAACGATCTTCAATTCCACATTGACCAGCCTTCAATCCATGTACCATGTTGATCTTCATCATTTTCTGCAGACTGTCAAAATTTAGGTGTCCAAACCGGCGATGCCATTTCATCGATTCTGAGCCGTTTGCTCTGGCTGCGTAGCACTTTTGCATATTTGTTTCCAGCATGAACAAATCCTGTTGCTTCTTCGCAGCTAACACCACTTGGCCGTGTTTGTCTATTACATACGCATTTTCTGCATTAAACTCGACTGTAAATCCATTATTACTCGCTTTGACAACTGATATAAAGTTGCATTGCAGGCCTTTTACGTACAATACATCCAGCAGATCCACTGCTCCACTTTTTGGGTACAAACGAACAGTTCCCCGACCGCACGCTTCGATGTGATTGTCACCTGCCAGAATAATGCGCTCTTTACATTCTGTAAACTTGATAAACTGAGCCTTCTCTTTGCATAAGTGCGCTGTAGCGCCACTGTCTAAGCACCATGCATGTTCAGAGAGCGTCTCTCTTTTCTTCATATTAGCATACACAACTGAAAATGATCTCTTTGCCTCTTCAGCATCACTCTCGCTCTTTTCTGTGCGCTCTTTCGACTTGCAATTTACAGCAATATGGCCGCGACGGCCGCAATTCCAGCAGCCCGCCTTTCTGTCGCCGCTGCGCTTATTGTCTCGCTCATTCTTGTCAAATTGCTTTTGTGCACATTGATTTTTGCCTTTCTTTTGTGCACGCATTCCGAACATTTTCTGTTCTCCTTCTTCCTGGCAAATTTCTGCTTTGCGCCGATCCCCTTCTTCTAGAAGCTTTACTTTTAGCGAGCTGAGCGTTGGTAAAGTATCGCGCGTTTCTATTGCCACTACGAAATTCTCGTATGAACTTGTCAACGTCGACAAGAGCAATATGGACAAAAACTCATCAGGCAGTGTGATCTCGATCTCATGTAGCTTTTCCACTACGTCAAAGAAGTTCCCAAGATGCCCAACCATGCTATCTCCTTCTTTCATCTTAGTGGCCAATAATTGCTTTAGCAATGTTACACGCCGTGCCGGTCCTCTTGGTACATGGATCTCTCGCAACAAATTCCAAACATTCGCTGATGTTCTACAATGCTTTACATTGTTGATTTGCGTAGCCTTTATGCACAACATAATGCTCGCCAGAGCCTTCTCGTCTTTTGCGTCGAAATCTGCCTTTGCCTGTGCGCTATCGTTCTCTCTCTTTACGAAACGCCCGCAAACGACAGACCACAGATCAGCATGTATTAACACGCTCTTCATATGCACGGACCATGGACCATAGTTGTCATCATCGAGCTTCTCGATAGAATGCATCGACGAAATAATTTTCACGATCAATCAAACTTATATTTGCAAACGGAGTCACTTGCGCAGACCAGCAGTGTCTGGGCCCATAACCTATACGATTTATTGATGAATAAATTGTCCACTTCGTGTGGTTTGTGCAAAGTGTGAATTGTGACTAAAATAGCTTAACATTAACATAGCATCATCTTAGATTCTAACAGAGTTCGTCTCTGGTATTTACATACAGGCATGTATGCTGTTACATATACGTTGTTCTATATTCATATTCTCAACATTTAATAATACAGTTTTTAATTTTATATGTATCTCTGGTCTGTATTTTTCGTCACTTAGTGCATATGCTTTTTGTATCATGTTTTTTGCTGTGTTGATTTTTTGGCTCTGTGGTTGATGTGCTAAAAAGTTCATTATTCGTCCTGATGCTATGTTTTTCGTGTACCATTTG
This sequence comes from Drosophila subquinaria, assembly GCA_037043405.1. Classification (NCBI taxonomy): domain Eukaryota; kingdom Metazoa; phylum Arthropoda; class Insecta; order Diptera; family Drosophilidae; genus Drosophila; species Drosophila subquinaria. The sequence continues at coordinate 34,857 of JBAMBL010000258.1, forward strand.
AATTTTAATTCTCCGTTCTTTGACCTATGTATTTACGTGTCCAGATTTGCTATTTTCCCGTCCTTTTCTGTTTCATACGTGAATTGTATTCTTGGATGTTGATTGTTCAGAGTTTTTAATATTTCTTCCAGATCCATTTTCTTTATAATACATAATATATCGTCCACGTACTTTACTATGACTTTAGTCTGTATGTTCTTTTTTGCCAGGGTTTTCGGTCGCTTCGTCAAGAATTTGGTCTATGATTATATTGGCTATGGTAGGTAAAAGTGGGTTGCCCATTGGCGTACCAAACACTTGATGGTATCACTACCCAATGGTAAATTTGTCGCAGAGATTGTCAGCTCCACGTGCTTCCCTCTCTCTACTCGATTGAGAATCCTCCAATCTCCAATCCGCTTTAGTAAAGAACCGTTACAAAACGTGAGCGTTAGACAAGGACAAATACATGCGTGCAAAAGTGTGCAAGAGAATAAGCGCAACGCGCAGAATAAGAAAATTGCAAGAAATTAAATCATTTCGATTTCAATTTTGTCCGCGCAAGACGTCAATTGTAAAGTTTTTGAAAATGTATACAATTATTAAATACGGAAAACATTATGTTCTTCCGAGTAAACTAATAAGTAATATAAATAATAACAAATGTATTGCAACAGTACACGGCTTACAGCTCGAAGCCCAACTTTTGGATACCAGTGGTTAGTGAATGTTTTATTTATTCTTAACATTTTCTCAGAAAAATGCATGTGTACATAATATATGTATATATATGTAAATAAAGTGTTTGATTGTCCGTCCGTCCAAGCCGTCGTTTTTTCCAACCGAGCATGAAAAAAATCGGTGTTCATTTCTATGTACATACTTATGTGTGTATGTAGATGATGTATGTACAAATTAGGTCTGTGCATATGTGATTGTGTTAAGTTAAAAAGACTGTAAATAAAAATATTCTTGTACATAAGTATGCACAACAAAATTTACAAGTATATGCAAATAGTCGTTTGTCTAAAAGTCCCTTTTTATACATGTGTGCAATTAAAAAAAACTGTGTATTTACATCAGCTATCGGCACGGCCCTATCTCGTGCGCATAGGAAATTTTCGTGGCGACTGCGCTGCCGCTCACGTACACTCACGTACACGTCGCGACGCGTCGCTGCTACGATTTGTTTCTGTTACGTCGCTGTTATTCCGCTGTTAGACGAACAAAAATTCACACTAACGCAATGCAAACATATGAATGTGTAGGTGCCGACTACTGATTTACATATATGAATGTGTGTATTGGAAGTACGTAGATCCCATAAAAAAAACCTCTTTACGAGGTAAAAATCTAGTGACGAAAACATTTTCATGCCCCAAGATTTCTGATATCCAATTTCGTGACGAATAATATTAAGTTTTACATATAAATTATTTTAAACAAAATTTTGGCATCAATACCTAAATAAAGGGATTGCTGCAGAGAGGGACAGACATACAGCAAGAGAAAACGTTCCTTGTTGGCATATTTGATGATCGCGTTAATCTTGCCGATGATCCGGTGTTGCGTTCCGCCAGCCGCTTGCACTGTGGTCGTTGATTTTATTTTTTTTTTATTTTGATGTTGATGTACTAAGCGGGCAGTACATTCAAGTGGCCCAAACGACACCAAGCACGGGCTTGTTGACGCGCGGACAAAGACGGACAAACATTGTATAAAACAACATTAAACTAAACTATAAATTAACTATAAGCTAGATAAGTAAGAAATAATTGAAGTATTCAGAAATTGTACAGAAGAAGAATTAGTAATACATTGAGAAAGATTGTTATAATTACAACAAAGTACTCTGAAAGGGTTATGAATAGCATAGTTAGCAACACAGGATTGAAGAGAAAGAGGTAAGAAATTTCTAGAGCTTCTGATGATGGCGTCATCTTCAGCCCGAGCTGCTCAATCAACTCCGGGCCGACTGCTCCTAACAGACTCACGGATGCTCCTGTGTCCAATAGACCCACCAAGAGCTGTCCTTGAAGCTGGATCTTGGCAAACGCCCGCTTGTCGCCATTGACTGCCATCTGAACAGAGTCGCAAACACGCCGGCGTTCCCGGCTCCGTGTTCTGTATCGCAATCTTGCGCGCTGAACTCGCGGCGTTCTTTCGGTCTGCGCCTGCTCTTTCTTCGGATTCGGGTTAAATATTCGTGCTCTGGCTTTTTCGTAGGCTGCTCGTCGTTCTTCCACTGGCCTTCGAACCGTTTCCTTTTTTTCTAATATTCTAGCCCTTAATATCCTAATTTTTTCCTTATCCTTATCGCTTATAGCTAACATGCTGGCCACACCGGTAACAGAAAATGTTACGGACCGGGGACTCGCATTCCCAAAATGTATGACCGCCCTGCGAACAATTCCAGCACACTAACGGAGGAGCCTTCTCGCCTCCGCCGGGACGCGGTCTATACAAGGCTTCGACAGCTTCTGGTGGGTCCTCATCGGGCATTCCCTCTGGCTCTGAGGCATATACCTCCTGTACCTGGTGCCTCTCCTTGAACGGTCTCAGAGGTGGCTGACTGCCTACTGGTCGACTCCATCGATTGGCCATCCACATCTCGGCATCGTGGCACTCATACCTCAGCATCTCCAGGCTGGTGATATACATTGGGTAGATCACACGGGATATGCTATCTTTTATGTTAACCTTGATCACCTTGATCAAGTCACGATACGGAAAATGAGTGTCCAGCCTGGATGGGAGGGCTTACATTCCCTGTAGATACTCGTCCACGCTCTCGCCAGGTCGCTGTCGTCTCTCCCGTAGCTCTTGCTCTTGCTCGAAGCTGGATTTTTGGGTCTGGAACTGCTTCTGTAGACTGTATCGCAAATTTGGCCAATCCATCATCTGCCCGGTTCTTGCGTGCATCCAGAACCAATCCCTGGCTCGACCGGCCACCAGCAGATGAAAATCCCGGATAACCTCAGCCCAGGGCAACTGGTAAGCTCTCTGCATATGCTCCACACGAAAAATAAACTCCTTAACGGGCATACTCTTCTCGCTTCCATCAAAGGTGAGATTCCAACGGCGAACTTGGCCAGGATCTTGCTGGGTTCTGGAGGACCGGTCTGGTTCTGCGGCTGACTCCGATATCCCGCTTGCTCCATCTGTTGCGCTTTCAGTGCCCTACTATCCGTTCAATTGTTGGCGTAAGTAGGAGCTGCTTCCTGTGATGGAGGCAAAAACGTCTTAGCAGGCTCCTGCAACTGCTTCGCCGGAGCGGGATCCACTCGACGCATGCTACTCACCGTTTTCTGGGTCTCCATCATAAACCCTAACATTTCCCGGCGGATCTCGGTTTGCAATTCGGAAAATTGTGTCGACATCGCTGTCTGGTAGGTTTCCTGCGCCTGGAACAGTGCCAAATTTATAGCAGACTTTATCTCGCTTGGGATCCCAGCCGCCTGCGGATTTTTCTCGGCGCTACTCGGCTGGCCACTGAGTTTCTCCGGAATCGGCAACTCGGAGCGCTGCGGCTTTGGAATCGTTCCCGTCTGAGACCACGCGCCGCCAACTGCTCCCTGTAGGGACTCGGACTCCCTGGCGGATCCATCCGGATTGGCAGACTCTGCGTCAGCGTTGTGCTTAGCAGCCTGCGAACGCGTCGTGGGACTCATTTCCTCCACCCCTCTATTCCGGAAAAAATCAAGGCTGCGTCTTATCTTGCGGTCTGCCGACTGCTGACCCTTGCTGAAATGGCTCATTCCCTTTCATCGCTGTACTAATTGTCCTACCTCTAAATATTTACTTGCTAGCCTTATATTTTTCTTCTTGCTACTTGTGCCCCTTACCATTTATATTTGTTATTTCTTGTATCATGTATATATTTGAATTTTTTTTTTTAAATATATATTTATATATATATTTATATTTTGTTTGTAAATATAAATTTTCTAATTTCAATTATTTTCTAACACCTACAACGTATAAAATAAATAACAAATATATGACAAAAAAAAAGGACACGCTATTCTAGTGATGATTCCTTATATTATCCTATATATTTTATAACCTATATTAACAAATAAGACCAACTCCTAAAAATAACCTTTACTTTTAACTGGCAGTAAAAAGAACAAAATAAATGGCCTGTAAAAAAAACGATTAATTTAGTAATAATCGCCAGGTATTTAAATTGCTTTAGCTTTCAGAAAAACAAAAAAAAGCAACAACTATCGAATACAATTCAATCACAACAAAAATGGGTGAGATGAATATGGGCGGGTGTGGGATCCGTCGGTATACATCGTAACTCCTTCTTGCCAGCAGGCTCCTACTCACAAAACGACTATTTATTCTATGGATTGGTAGTGATACTAGACACTGACACGACTGGACAACAAGCGAACTGGAAAAAATAGTCCAAGACGTGGACCACAGTCATGACATTGAACAATAACCTACACATAGACATATTGAAATTTAATAAACAAACATCGTGAACTTCATCAGGTCTAGGAACGGCAACGCAGATTGGGCTTGGTGGCTTCATTCTGGGACCAGCCCCTACACCTGACTACTGGCTATCGCCATCCTTACCCAAGCTCTGCACCAGACAGACCAGCCGTGGCAGCAACAGGTGAGGCTTGAAGGTCCTCCCCGCGGTCCAAACAAAGCTGGCTGCCTGATGCAAGCCAGGCAAAGATGACGATAGTTTTTCTATTTAATTTTTAACAAAAATTGACGCCTGCTTAAGGCGGAACCCTACTCCTCGTATCCTTTTCCATTTGGGCGCCACTTGTTATGATCCGACTTGACTATCGCAACCAGATATCGATATCCACTCATACGATGCCCTCCCTACCTGTAGTCGGCTTTCGATATTTTTGACGACTCCCTAAATCCACACTTCACCCAACCTACCACATACCCATCTCACCCTAATAAATAAATTAACAAACCATTTTTACGAAAACATAATATTTAATTATTTTAAGTAATTTTCCCTGTCATTTTTACATACCGTATTTAATTTAACAGCATTCGATAGTTTGTGATGCTTTTGTTCGCGCTCAATAAATGACAGAAATTAGCAATGTAACAGCGTACTAATAACTATCGGCAAACAATATGCTAAATATGCCTATCTGGCAACTCTATCAGCAGGCGCGATAAATAAATAAATAAAGAAAACAAAAACAGCCAAAATGTGTTTTAAATGGGCCGCTTCCCTAACCAAAAGAGCTCTTTTGGGGCAAAGGGGAAGGGGGCAATTGGCATCAACAATATGGTATGTATGTATGTAATTATGTGTTTGCACACACGCACATACATAAGTATTCACAGTGAATTGAAAGATTAATATTTAACAAATTAACAATTTATAGGCGAAGCAGAAATTCGATTTATAGTCTGGTGCATAAGTTGCCACCAGCATGCAACGGAACATCTGACCAAAGTTGTGTGGATCTGGATCGGAGACGATGTCTGAGGAGTTGAGCAGTATGGCTGCAAGGAAAAGCTGCGCCTGCGCTGACCAGATAGGTGCTCCTGAACTCGGGACAAGGCTGCCAAACTGGGCACTTGGCGTGCATAGGGCATAGAGATGCGCCAAGCTGCCCGTGCCTGCCTGTGTGTTCCCAGCTTGTTCCTAGCTTTGATGGCTGTGCACTGTGTTGAGTGTGCTGCAGCAGCCGTATGGTGTCGTCTGTCGCTTTTGTGGCTTGGTGTATTGTATCGTATGTGTGTAGCTGCTGTGGCCGCGGATTTATATGTAAGTATGTAACTTCGTGTCACGTATGTTTATTTCGTATGCGTTTCGGTGTGTTTTCAATGAAATGACATTGGGAAATTTCGCTTTACTTTCAGCTGACAATCCGCCCGACAAAAATTGTGCCTCACAGCAGCTACCACGCGAACCAGACTAATCTTTTCTTAACTTCATAATTCCCTGTCAGAAATTATCTCCTAATCTCCTATTCCCTAATCCCTACTGTCCTTAGATTGAGTCGTTTTGGTCGACGCTGATTGGCTAAACTGTTGTTGACGGTTTTGTCGGCTGCCAATAGGTGGCGTCGGCAACAGCTGATGCCTATCGCTTCGAATTTATCGATAGCTCAGCGCCGACCATAACACTATATCGAACCTTAAGTGCTGATGGTCCGACATGGAAACTTCCCCAGAGACATGCCAATTGGAGACAAAGGCCAACATATTGCTGCTACAAATAGTGAGGTCTAATACTCCCCCCCTAATGGCATGTATGAAGGTTGGCTCATCGCCCCTGTTCAGTATACTAATGCTATTACTGATAAGAAATTCAAGAAGGCACTCACCCCTTTTGTTTACATCCGTACTACCCCAAACTGTGTGGTGGGCATTCGCGACGCAGCCAATGATCCAGCGGATATGTTTTGGCCGACAGTATTCCACGAGGGCACTAACCTCTCTAGGTGGAGCATCGTTTGAATCCCCTGGAAAGTAAGCTGAGGCCAGCACTGCCTCTTGCACGCCACCTGCCGTGGGCACCTTTGCCCAAACCGCCACCAAGTCGTCAGTTATGAACTGTGAAAGAGGCACAAATGTCAGTTTCTTGTTAAGAAGCATATATATGGTTGCCTTCTCTTGTTTTCAGGCCTTTTATCTTACCCGAGAGGATCCATGGTTCTTGCAGGAAGGATATGTCCAGGTCCTCTTTGGCAAATCTGCAGCACAGCACGTCCGAGGCTGCCTTAGCGTGGTGCAGATTTGCTTGAAGGCACTTTAGCTGCCTTTTGTTGTGTGGGATGGAGGGGGGGTTGGAGTGGGCCATCAGTCCCTTCTCCGACCTCGAGCGGCCCTCTTCTTTCCCCGGTTGCTGCCTAGCAGCACAGTCTCCTCTTGAGACCGCCTGGTGCCTTTCCCAGGTGTGGTTGGGAGCCGGCCATGTAGTGGAGGGCGCATCCGAGCGACCTGTGGGGTATTGGTCGCTTGTCGCTTCATTTTGGCAGCCTTGGCACTCTTAGACGGCCCCTCCAATGTGCTGCCTTCGGCAACTTGTACCGTTTGCTTCGGAGTCTTGGAGCTTGGAGCTATGCTGCTTGAGAAGCAGGGTTGCTTCTGATTAGCTGCCGGCAATTGGGCAGTCGAGGCGGTTCCTGGTTAGCCTCAGCTGCGGTGTCCTTCACCTCTGCACTGTGCCAGTTCTTTGGTCGCTCATTGACCAGCCCAAAGCCGTACCACAGTGTGAACCCTTGGCTTTTTAGCACGTCATCTGAGACCGGGTCCATAGAGATTGTCAGCTCCACGTGCTTCCCTCTCTCTACTCGATTGAGTATCCTCCAATCTCCAATCCGCTTTAGTAAAGAACCGTTACAAAACGTGTGCGTTAGACAAGGACAAATACATGCGTGCAAAAGTGTGCAAGAGAATAAGCGCAACGCGCAGAATAAGAAAATTGCAAGAAATTAAATCATTTCGATTTCAATTTGATCCGCGCATGACGTCAATTGTAAAGTTTTTGAAAATGTATACAATTATTAAATACGGAAAACATTATGTTCTTCCGAGTAAACTAATAAGTAATATAAATAATAACAAATGTATTGCAACAGTACACGGCTTACAGCTCGAAGCCCAACTTTTGGATACCAGTGGTTAGTGAATGTTTTATTTATTCTAAACATTTTCTCAGAAAAATGCATGTGTAGGTACATAATATATGTATATATATGTAAATAAAGTGTTTGATTGTCCGTCCGTCCAAGCCGTCGTTTTTTCCAACCGAGCATGAAAAAAATCGGTGTTCATTTCTATGTACATACTTATGTGTGTATGTAGATGATGTATGTACAAATTAGGTCTGTGCATATGTGATTGTGTTAAGTTAAAAAGACTGTAAATAAAAATATTCTTGTACATAAGTATGCACAACAAAATTTACAAGTATATGCAAATAGTCGTTTGTCTAAAAGTCCCTTTTTATACATGTGTGCAATTAAAAAAAACTGTGTATTTACATCAGCTATCGGCACGGCCCTATCTCGTGCGCATAGGAAATTTTCGTGGCGACTGCGCTGCCGCTCACGTACACTCACGTACACGTCGCGACGCGTCGCTGCTACGATTTGTTTCTGTTACGTCGCTGTTATTCCGCTGTTAGACGAACAAAAATGCACACCAACGCAATGCAAACATATGAATGTGTAGGTGCGTGTATGTGTGATTTACATATATGAATGTGTGTATTGGAAGTACGTAGATCCCATAAAAAATACCTCTTTTCGAGGTAAAAATCTAGTGACGAAAACATTTTCATGCCCCAAGATTTCTGATATCCAATTTTGTGACGAATAATATTAAGTTTTACATATAAATGTGGGGTTTTATATTTAATATAAGGTTTATTGGCATTAGATTAAAGATAGTTATAATGTTAAGCTCTCAAATAAGTAAATTTCACCGTTGATTGCGACGTTAGCAAGCTCGTTGTTCTTACAACCACACTAGGCCGAACTTCAAGCTGCTTCCCTGTTGATCTCTCGTACAAGACTCTTTCTCGTTGCCGCCACCGTGCCGCATGTTGCCTTCTTTCTCGATCGTTCTGTTATTCGCCGCCTTGCGAATTCGCCGTCGTCGTCTTTGCGTCTTTGTTGCTCGTCGTCTTTGCAACATTGATGCCTTCGTTGCTGCTCGTCGCTGCTACTCGTTGTTGTTTGTCACACGTCGTTGTCTAGGGAATCTTTGCTGTTGCATCAGTTGGAATTAGTGTACACAGCTATACACTAACCCACATAAATTATTTTAAACAAAATTTTGGCATCAATACCTAAATAAAGGGATTGCTGAAGAGAGGGACAGACATACAGCGTGAGAAAACGTTCCTTGTTGGCATATTTGATGATCGCGTTAATCTTGCCGATAATCCGGTGTTGCGTTCCGCCAGCCGCTTGCACTGTGGTCGTTGATGGCGTCATCTTCAGCCCGAGCTGCTCAATCAACTCCGGGCCGTCTGCTCCTAACAGACTCACGGATGCTCCTGTGTCCAATAGACCCACCAAGAGCTGTCCTTGAAGCTGGATCTTGGCAAACGCCCGCTTGTCGCCATTGACAGAGTCGCAAACACGCCGGCGTTCCCGGCTCCGTGTTCTGTATTGCAATCTTGCGCGCTGTACTCGCGGCGTTCTTTCGGTCTGCGCCTGCTCTTTCTTCGGATTCGGGTTAAAGATTCGTTCTCTGGCTTTTTCGTAGGCTGCTCGTCGTTCTTCCACTGGCCTTCGAACCGTTTCCTTTTTTTCTAATATTCTAGCCCTTAATATCCTAATTTTTTCCTTATCCTTATCGCTTATAGCTAACATGCAATTGGAGGACGTATCTATTGGTTTGCTGGGCCTGCAGAGCATGACTCCTCCACTCTTGTGCTGCCCTGGCGACTGTTTCCCGACTGGCATCTCGGGCATTTAGTCAGAACTACCCCCGGCTGGCCACACCGGTAACAGAAAATGTTACGGACCGGGGACTCGCATTTCCAAAATGTATGACCGCCCTGCGAACAATTCCAGCACACTAACGGAGGAGCCTTCTCGCCTCCGCCGGGACGCGGTCTATACAAGGCTTCGACAGCTTCTGGTGGGTCCTCATCGGGCATTCCCTCTGGCTCTGAGGCATATACCTCCTGTACCTGGTGCCTCTCCTTGAACGGTCTCAGAGGTGGCTGACTGCCTACTGGTCGACTCCATCGATTGGCCATCCACATCTCGGCATCGTGGCACTCATCCCTCAGCATCTCCAGGCTGGTGATATACATTGGGTAGATCACACGGGATATGCTATCTTTTATGTTAACCTTGATCACCTTGATCAAGTCACGATACGGAAAATGAGTGTCCAGCCTAGATGGGAGGGCTAACATTCCCTGTAGATACTCGTCCACGCTCTCGCCAGGTCGCTGTCGTCTCTCCCGTAGCTCTTGCTCTTGCTCGAAGCTGGATTTTTGGGTCTGGAACTGCTTCTGTAGACTGTATCGCAAATTTGGCCAATCCATCATCTGCCCGGTTCTTGCGTGCATCCAGAACCAATCCCTGGCTCGACCGGCCACCAGCAGATGAAAATCCCGGATCACCTCAGCCCAGGGCAACTGGTAAGCTCTCTGCATATGCTCCACACGAAAAATAAACTCCTTTACGGGCATACTCTTCTCGCTTCCATCAAAGGTGAGATTCCAACGGCGAACTTGGCCAGGATCTTGCTGGGTTCTGGAGGACCGGTCTGGTTCTGCGGCTGACTCCGATATCCCGCTTGCTCCATCTGTTGCGCTTTCAGTGCCCTACTATCCGTTCAATTGTTGGCGTAACTAGGAGCTGCTTCCTGTGATGGAGGCAAAAACGTCTTAGCAGGCTCCTGCAACTGCTTCGCCGGAGCGGGATCCACTCGACGCATGCTTCTCACCGTTTTCTGGGTCTCCATCATAAACCCTAACATTTCCCGGCGGATCTCGGTTTGCAATTCGGAAAATTGTGTCGACATCGCTGTCTGGTAGGTTTCCTGCGCCTGGAACAGTGCCAAATTTATAGCAGACTTTATCTCGCTTGGGATCCCAGCCGCCTGCGGATTTTTCTCGGCGCTACTCGGCTGGCCACTGAGTTTCTCCGGAATCGACAACTCGGAGCGCTGCAGCTTTGGAATCGTTCCCGTCTGAGACCACGCGCCGCCAACTGCTCCCTGTAGGGACTCGGACTCCCTGGCGGATCCATCCGGATTGGCAGACTCTGCGTCAGCGTTGTGCTTAGCAGCCTGCGAACGCGTCGTGGGACTCATTTCCTCCACCCCTCTATTCCGGAAAAAATCAAGGCTGCGTCTTATCTTGCGGTCTGCCGACTGCTGACCCTTGCTGAAATGGCTCATTCCCTTTCATCGCTGTACTAATTGTCCTACCTCTAAATATTTACTTGCTAGCCTTCTTATATTTTTCTTCTTGCTACTTGTGCCCCTTACCATTTATATTTGTTATTTATTGTATCATGTATGTATTTGAATTTTTTTTTTAAATATATATTTATATATATATTTATATTTTGTTTGTAAATATAAATTTTCTTATTTAAATTATTTTCTAACACCTACAACGTATAAAATAAATAACAAATATATGACAAAAAAAAAGGACACGCTATTCTAGTGATGATTCCTTATATTATCCTATATATTTTATAACCTATATTAATAAATAAGACCAACTCCTAAAAATAACCTTTACTTTTAACTGGCAGTAAAAAGAACAAAATAAATGGCCTGTAAAAAAAACGATTAATTTAGTAATAATCGCCAGGTATTTAAATTGCTTTAGCTTTCAGAAAAACAAAAAAAAGCAACAACTATCGAATACAATTCAATCACAACAAAAATGGGTGAGATGAATATGGGCGGGTGTGGGATCCGTCGGTATACATCGTAACTCCTTCTTGCCAGCAGGCTCCTACTCACAAAACGACTATTTATTCTATGGATTGGTAGTGATACTAGACACTGACTCGACTGGACAACAAGCGAACTGGAAAAAATAGTCCAAGACGTGGACCACAGTCATGACATTGAACAATAACCTACACATAGACATATTGAAATTTAATAAACAAACATCGTGAACTTCATCAGGTCTAGGAACGGCAACGCAGATTGGGCTTGGTGGCTTCATTCTGGGACCAGCCCCTACACCTGACTACTGGCTATCGCCATCCTTACCCAAGCTCTGCACCAGACAGACCAGCCGTGGCAGCAACAGGTGAGGCTTGAAGGTCCTCCCCGCGGTCCAAACAAAGCTGGCTGCCTGATGCAAGCCAGGCAAAGATGACGATAGTTTTTCTATTTAATTTTTAACAAAAATTGACGCCTGCTTAAGGCGGAACCCTACTCCTCGTATCCTTTTCCATTTGGGCGCCACTTGTTATGATCCGACTTGACTATCGCAACCAGATATCGATATCCACTCATACGATGCCCTCCCTACCTATAGTCGGCTTTCGATACTTTTGACGACTCCCTAAATCCACACTTCACCCAACCTACCACATACCCATCTCACCCTAATAAATAAATTAACAAACCATTTTTACGAAAACATAATATTTAATTATTTTAAGTAATTTTCCCTGTCATTTTTACATACCGTATTTAATTTAACAGCATTCGATAGTTTGTGATGCTTTTGTTCGCGCTCAATAAATGACAGAAATTAGCAATGTAACAGCGTACTAATAACTATCGGCAAACAATATGCTAAATATGCCTATCTGGCAACTCTAATATCAGCAGGCGCGATAAATAAATAAATAAAGAAAAAAAAAACAGCCAAAATGTGTTTTAAATGGGCCGCTTCCCTAACCAAAAGAGCTCTTTTGGGGCAAAGGGGAAGGGGGCAATTGGCATCAACAATATGGTATGTATGTATGTAATTATGTGTTTGCACACACGCACATACATAAGTATTCACAGTGAATTGAAAGATTAATATTTAACAAATTAACAATTTATAGGCGAAGCAGAAATTCGATTTATAGTCTGGTGCATAAGTTGCCACCAGCATGCAACGGAACAGCTGACCAAAGTTGTGTGGATCTGGATCGGAGACGATGTCTGAGGAGTTGAGCAGTATGGCTGCAAGGAAAAGCTGCGCCTGCGCTGACCAGATAGGTGCTCCTGAACTCGGGACAAGGCTGCCAAACTGGGCACTTGGCGTGCATAGGGCATAGAGATGCGCCAAGCTGCCCGTGCCTGCCTGTGTGTTCCCAGCTTGTTCCTAGCTTTGATGGCTGTGCACTGTGTTGAGTGTGCTGCAGCAGCCGTATGGTGTCGTCTGTCGCTTTTGTGGCTTGGTGTATTGTATCGTATGTGTGTAGCTGCTGTGGCCGCGGATTTATATGTAAGTATGTAACTTCGTGTCACGTATGTTTATTTCGTATGCGTTTCGGTGTTTTCAATGAAATGACATTGGGAAATTTCGCTTTACTTTCAGCTGACAATCCGCCCGACAAAAATTGTGCCTCACAGCAGCTACCACGCGAACCAGACTAATCTTTTCTTAACTTCATAATTCCCTGTCAGAAATTATCTCCTAATCTCCTATTCCTTAATCCCTACTGTCCTTAGATTGAGTCGTTTTGGTCGACGCTGATTGGCTAAACTGTTGTTGACGGTTTTGTCGGCTGCCAATAGGTGGCGTCGGCAACAGCTGATGCCTATCGCTTCGAATTTATCGATAGCTCAGCGCCGACCATAACACTATATCGAACCTTAAGTGCTGATGGTCCGACATGGAAACTTCCCCAGAGACATGCCAATTGGAGACAAAGGCCAACATATTGCTGCTACAAATAGTGAGGTCTAATACTCCCCCCCTAATGGCATGTATGAAGGTTGGCTCATCGCCCCTGTTCAGTATACTAATGCTATTACTGATAAGAAATTCAAGAAGGCACTCACCCCTTTTGTTTACATCCGTACTACCCCAAACTGTGTGGTGGGCATTCGCGACGCAGCCAATGATCCAGCGGATATGTTTTGGCCGACAGTATTCCACGAGGGCACTAACCTCTCTAGGTGGAGCATCGTTTGAATCCCCTGGAAAGTAAGCTGAGGCCAGCACTGCCTCTAATTAAATCAAAAATGGCAACAGAAGTAGAAAGATTTAATATTTCACAGTTTCATAGGAAAGCGGTAGGCATGCCATATAAGGGGGGTTTGGTATTATTACCATTTTTACATTTTTAATATAGTTACAGTTATGATATTTTTTTGGTATTGCTACCTTTAAATATCTAAATTTTTTTTGAATAAATATATTTGGAGGTGTTTAGTCCGTAGGCGTATTACACGAATCGGTCATGTCTAACGGGACGGCTCTTTAGATATCTTTGAAGATTAACCTACCATGGCTCGAAAACCAAAAAAACAAAAAAAAGTGTTTTTAAGTGGTTAAAAAAATTATGCATATTATAAAATTCAATAACTAATAACCATTAACATCTAACCTCTAACCACTAACCACTAACCATTAATTTCTTTAGAATGCCAGAATCTAATGGACAGCCCCCCGAGAAAGTCCGAAAAATTAATTTTGCGACAAACCGTAAGTATTTTAATTCAAATTAAGAAAAAGCCATAAAGTAATGCTTAAAATTTTATTTAGACGATGAACCAGAAAGTCCGTCACGAACACGTAAGTTAAAAAATAGACTAAGACAAATTACTAACAATGCTGTATTATTTTAATTAAATTTTAAATTTAACTTTTCTAGAACTCACAGAGCTTCGTCGCGAAATCGACGGATTGAAAATAGTCGTCGAGGACCTTAGTCAAAATGTGAAGACGGCAATCGATGCTAGCAAGGAGATGAAGGCCGAGATTGGGTTCCTCGCTGAAAAGATGGGAAAACAAAACGCCTATTTGAGGCAGATTCTTCAGCGAGGGGCCCAAGTGACAGAGGCTCAGGGGTCAACCTTCCCCATATCTTTGGCAGAGGATTTGATGGCGTTGGACCTAAATATAACGTCAGAAAATAGGCATATTTAAGTAAGTAAGAGCTAATTAACTAATACCTTTTTTTCTATAATAAACCACTTTTTCTTTATTTGCAGATAACAAAAATGAAGGAATTGCTTCTCTAAGCAACTCTATCCAAATCTTTAAGAAAAGTTCTTGGAGAGGGTGTGTCAAAAAAAAGGCGTTAAATGTGTATGCGTCGTTTTTCCCGGCTTTGTTGGGTAAAAATTTTAAATGTTCTTTATGCATTGTATTTAATTTTTATTAATATTATTTTATTAAATGTTATTTCAGAAGCCATTTCACTGGTGGACACATCACAGCCGGCCGAAAAAGCACTTTCAAAGGCTATGCAGTGCGTCAAAAACAACGCTAATAAAACAAAATATAAAAATAAATTAGCAAATAAGAAAAATGTATTAGATAAGAATTAGTATTAGTAGTAGTAGTGATACAACGGTGGCCAAAAGTATTTTAGCCCCATTTAATATTAGTTCTAGTCAAATTTTGAACTTAGTTCATGTAAAGTTCTTCATCAATGGAAAAGTCTTTTGATTTCCTTTTGAATGATATACCATACTTTCCTTAAGGTCTATTCCTTTCTTAAAGGTCTATTTTGAGGATAAAAGTTTCAATATATATATATATGTATTATAATAACATACGTAATTGATTTATTTACTTTGAGTTATTATGTAAAATTATATGATTCTCTAGCGAAAATGGCTTAAGAATCGTTAGGGAATCATTGAGGAATTAACCCACAAAATTCATGGAAGATTCCCTAGCGAAAATGGCATAATAATCGTTAGGGAATCATCGGGGAATTCTCGGCAGAGTTCCCCAAGGTTTCCCTAACGGAAAACGTAAGGGAATCACCATGGAGTGTTCCCTTTTCCTCAATTGTAGGACATCACAATGTTAAATTCCCTAAGGATTTTCATATAAAATCCCTAAGGATTCCTTGAGCATAGGGAAACATTCCCTAAGGATTCCTTTGACATTCCTTTGTGAATGTGACTGAAGGGAACGTTAAATGCAAATGTATTAAAGCAGCATCGCTATGCTATAAATGGAAAAGAGTATGCCCATAAGCCGATTGCTTCGCTTAATTAAGAGAGGGATTACTGAGTGTGAAGCGAGAGAGAGACGGAGAGATTTTATATGCGTTTCAAGTATGCGCATATGAAACTGGCACTGGCATGTGTTAGGGGTGTGGGCTCTTTATACAAATGTAATATATAAATTGCAATTAAATGAAATGAAATGGTATGACTTTTACCTTGATTTAATTGTCCATAATTAAATGGGTATTACCAGAATTAACTGACCTCATGCAAACGCACTCAATACCAGATCCATGTCCGAGACATCTCCGATGCAGAGAGTGACGTCTTCGTCTCGACTCTTGTGTTGAGCAACGCTGACGTTGGCTGACGTTCAAAGCGTGCGTGGGTTTCTCTTGAACCGGCAATTTAGAATACACAGATACACACACTCTCTTGTATGCACAAGTATAAATGCTCCGTATATGGGCTTTTATTCACAGGCAGGCAGGGGTACTTGGGATCTCTTTTTTGTTTCCACTTTTCTTTTTCCCTTTCCACTTTCCACTGGCCCACCGCTCCACTCTCCACTCCTCACTTTTCACTCTCCACTCTATTTTCTCCACACTCTCTGGCTCGCACTGTTTTAAAAGGTGTGTGCGCGTGTGTTTTTATACCCGTTACTTATAAAAATAAGTAAAAGGGGATATTGTACTCGTTGCAATGTATGTAACAGGAAGAAGGAAGCATCTCCGATCTTATAAAGTATATACATTCTTGATCAGCATCAACAGCCAAGTCGATATAGCCATGTCCGTCTGTCTGTCCGTCCATCCGTCTGTCCGTCGGTGAGAGCGCCTAGATCTCAGAGACTATATGAGCTAGAGCAACCAAATTTGACACACAGATTTCTATAAACAAGTTTGTTTCAAAATTTTGCCACGCCCTTTTCCGCCCCCGTAAAACGCGAAAAGCCACCACACGCATAGTTTTCAAGACATAAGGATTTTTTAACCCATTACCGTTAAGCTACTATTATTACCTATCATCTTATTAAATCATAACAAGATCGGACAAATAGAAAGGTGGTAATGGTTGATTAAAGCTATTAAGCAATATAAGTGCCTAAAAGCATGCAATAAAAATTTTTAAATTAATTTAAGTAAGTAACGGGTATCCTATAGTCGGGTGCTCGACTTTTCCACTTGCTTTTTTTATATTCATTTATTACAAACTTATCTAGCTTACACTAATTTACATAAAAACATATGCTTAAAAGAATGGGAGGTGCCACTTGTCTGCGGTACAGCCGACATAGCATTGCATCGAAGACGCCACGGCCCCGCCAGCGTCGTCAGTGTTGTCGTGACCGAACCGTTTTAAGTAGGCCCGAAAGCACCCGTGACCCGATAATAGTTGTGTGAGGTGGAAGTTTACCTCTCCGTGTTTCCTCTCAAGCCATATTGAGAGATTGGGGATGAGCTCGTGTGTCCAGCGGCCTTTGGTTGTGTTGTCCCATTTGGTTTGCCACAGCCTGATGCTGTTCTGCCTGACGTCAGCGCGTATAGCAGATATGGATAGGATAGGATAGGATGATCAGACAGCTCAACCGAAGTTGAGAGCACCCAGAAGCCAATTGGCCCATTGCGATGTCTGATATATACTGTATATACTGTAGGAAGCGAAGGGGTTTGGAAGGGTTGATGGGATATGGGGAAGGATACGTCGTGTCGTTCGTCGGCAACCCGCTGGTCTCTTTGGGCTACGCCCGCCCGTGAAACCAGTCAGTGGAGTCTAGAAAGTGTGCCAGGTCTTCTAGCCGCACATTCGCGAGACTGCCCAGATCAACAAAGAAGGGTTTTCCGAGGAACCGGTTACGCCTTCTCTGAAGTGCAGGACAGTCACAGAGAAGGTGTTGGACACTTTCCATCTCTTCTTCGTCCCCACAGCTGCGACAGAAGTCTTGATAGGGCCCGCCATATCGCTGTGCCATACGGCCGTTGAATTGTAGGAGTTCGGCAGTTCGCTGTGGGTTGTATCTTGTATAGCAGATATACTGGAAGTCGTTTCTCCTGCTCTAAGCTTCATGAATTTTTCCCGATTCGGCAATGAGCTCGGTTATCGGAATCATGCCCGCGAAAACAAGCGCCGCTTCGTCCGAAAGGCACAGCTGACTCGAATTGCGCTTAGTCGGTATACCGAGCAGATGCCTCGGCAGTAACTGGGCGTGGACAGTGCCCTGCAACACACCGGCGCCGCGTATAGGATCGTTGCCCTGGTGACACTCATTAGGAGTTTACGCCGCTGCTGCTTTGGGCCTCGAGTGTTTAGCATAATCCTGGAGAGCGCTCTAGTTGAGTCCGCTGCCTTTTTGTGCACATATTGCATGTGCTCACGAAAAGACAGTCTTGTATCCAACATAACGCCAAGATACTTGATTGCCCTCTTGGATGCGATTGTAGTGTTATCCACGATTACATGCGCAGTCTCCACTCTCTTCCGGCTGCTGATTAGAACTGCCTCAGTTTTATGCGCCGCCAGTTCCAGCCCTGCTGATGCTAGCCAGTGGTGAACGCGGCTGATGCACAGATTGCACGCTTCAGCAATGGCCACGTCGTCTGCAAATCCAATGATATGTGCGCCTTCAGGGAGAGTCAGACGCAGCACGCCATCATACATGTTCCACAAGAGCGGTCCGAGGACTGACCCCTGTGGAACTCCAGCAGACACCTGGTGCGACGCCAGACCATTCATTGTTGCGTATTGGAGCGTTCTGTCAGAAAAATAACTTTGAACCGTCTCCACTAGGTATTTAGGAACTCGGAAACTTTCCAGTGCGCTTAGTATGGTGTCCCATTTAGCCGTGTTAAAGGCATTTTTTACGTCCAGCGTCACTACTAGGCAGTACTTTTTGGTGCCACCGTTCCATCTCGTCCCTTGAATTGCCGTGGTGGCATTGTCGACAATCATACCCAGGGCGTCCAACGTTGATTTATTTTTCCGGAAACCAAACTGGTACATGGACAAGCCGTCGGATCTGTTTATTGCAGCTTCCAGTCTGGAGCAGATCAGCTTTTCGAACACTTTGCCAATAGTGTCGAGGAGACAGATTGGCCTGAACGAGGAAGCGTCACCTGGAGGTTTCCCTGGCTTTGGGAGCAGCACCAGCTTTTGGATTTTCCAAGGTGATGGAAATGTACGTTCCTGGAGGCACACGTTGAATAGCTGGGCGAACACCATGGGATGCAGGGAGAGAGCCAGCCGCAAAGCACGGTTGGGAATGCCATCTGGTCCTGGTGATTTGTTGGGTTTGAGGCTTCTGGATGCAGCAAGAATCTCATCTGCTGTTATAAGCACAATTGCGTCAGTGGACGTCGTGGCAGCATTAAAGTTCCGGATGATAGGACTGCTGGGGAAGAGAGTTTCCACAATCCTCTTCACCTCAAATGCTTCAGTGGGCGCTGACTGGTTGCCTGCGTTAATCCGTTTGACTACTGTCTTGTATGCTTTGCCCCAAGGATCGTATTCAGCTGAGTCGCATAGCTCCAGAAAGCACTCACGTTTGCTTTTGCGGATGTCATTTTTCAATATACGCCGTGCTGTTTTATATTCAAGCTGCCGCTCCAAAAAGGTTTGTCTCCCACGAGACCGAGTATAGCGCCTTTTCGCATGCAAGCATGCCTGTCTGGCGCTGGCAATGCGTTCGTTCCACCAATATGCTGGCACATGGTGACGCACATATGGCCTTCGACGTGCCATGCTGCCATCACAGGCTTCAGCAAGTTGTGCTGCCATTTGTGTTGCCATGGTATCAGCATTTCCACTGATGGCCAGCGACTGGATAGCGGCGGCCAGCGACTGTGCGATACGCTTTCAGTGGTGGTGGAAGACACTCTCTGACTCCTGTGCGGTTTTGGATCGTGCATAAAATAGCAGCATGGTCACTTGCCGTGGTGACATTGCTAACTTCCCACTGCGACTTGCCAATAAGGGACACACTTACGAAAGTATGATCAGCTATGGATCCCATTCCAGCTCTGCTAAAGGTATGTTGATTGCCATGGTTCAGCAGCGCAAGATCTATTGTCGCAAAGACCTCTAGCAGAGTTCGACCTCTGGCGTTTGTCGTCTGGCTGCCCCATTCTTGTGCCCATGCGTAGAAATCGCCCGCGATGACCACTCTTTGGCGTCCTCTAGCATCATCGACCAATTCTTCCAATATATTTGTGAATTCGCTTAATTGCAGGCTGGGAGCCAGGTAGCAGCTATATAGCCAGTAATTATGTAGTTTTGCTCGAACAAAGCCGTTATATTGTCTGGTCTCCGTAAGCACGGTTGTAGAGTCACCACATGTCCAGATTGCCGCTTTGCCACTAGAGTCAGAGACCCAGTTTGGTGTGCCGTAAGACTCTTGATGGTGCGGTTCGCTTATGATAGCAACGTGGATGCGCTGCTCTCTGGTGGTTTGATCCAGGAGAGCTTCTGCGGCTATGCAGTGATTCAGATTAATTTGGATTCATCTTAGCATCTTATCTTGCTCAGAGCCTCGCGGTATGCCGGACATTTAAAGCTGCCCATGGAATGATCCGACGATTTCTCTCCCCTCTTAATACACAATTGTCATTTTGGCGGCTTGCTGCAATTTTTTGCCTCGTGACTTTTCTCTCTACACCTGAAGCATGCCCCCTTACGGTCCTCTTCGCTGGTACAGTTTGCTGCAATATGACCGTAGTCTTGACACCTAAAGCAGCGCTTGGGTTGCAAAATGGGCTTTACTCGACATACTGCCCAGCCGATGCGAATCTTTCCCAGATCCACCAGCGATTTGGCTTTGACAGCCGGCATGTTTAAGGTGGCTATTTGTGAGCCGTCCTTCATGGCACGTAGCGATCTTATTATGTCGATATTTGTCGTCGAGTCATTAATAGCACCTCTTACTGCTTCCAGAACCTCTTTCTTGGTCACCAGCTCATCCATGTCACGGATTTGCACCTGGCTCATCTCTGATAATGTCTTGCAACTGCTCGGCTGTCCAGCACCTACCGCTTCTTGTAGTTCCTGCGGACTATGGGCTGGCTTCTTACTAAGGCGCAGCAAAAGATCACCCTTAGCAGTCTTGCGCACTCCTTGCACATCGCCACTCAGGTGCTTTAGGGATGGGTCGCTCTTTACCACTCTCAGCATATCGGCGTAGCTGCAGTCACCCACTCCTGTCAGTGACTGCAGTGTGCGCGTGTGTGTGTAAGTGTGTGTGTTTCTCTCTCCTCTCTCCTCCGAGGTTCGCTCAGCTTGGTTTGTATGTATGTGGTACAGAGTGTGTATACTCTGATGATGGTGATGTTGATGTGTGTGTGTGTCGGTGTTTATTTTTTTTTTTTATTCCATTTATTGGCTACTAAAATAACATGTACAACTATATAATACTAAGACTACAGATGGCACCAGATGCCCCCGGTACTACATTTAAGGCAATGCCTCACAGGTACCGTGGTGTCACCTATAGAAATTATATTAAACTTATGTATTAAACTATATTAAACTATCACTGCGGACGGCAGTCCGCGCTAGTGACCAAAGCAGCACGAAGTGTGCGAAAGCGACTAGGAAGAATGGAAAATTTGCTATGACTGTCCGATCGGGTCGAGTTATACATCGATCGAAAGGTATCAACTTAACTTACAAATGTGCATACTAAGACTTTAGGAAACTCACCTAGTTCATGAGAAAAACAGGTGTAAGTGGGAGGGGCAAAATTTAAATGATTGGAGCAAATGGGGCCGTTGGAGCCTTTTTAATTTTTTGTTTTAATCTTTTATTATTCTAATCAAAAATGATCATCAAAATCCGATCACTGGTTCAAAAGATAATTAATTTTGAAATTTTTGGTGCCCTTCTCAAAACGAAAAGTCAGTCTGTTTGTTTGTTTGTCTGTTTGTTTGTCTGTTTGTTAGTATCAAATCGTTGATTTAGCTCAAAAGTTTGAATGAGGACTTTTTCCCGATCAAAAATCTAGAAACGTTTGTTCTACGACTTTTTCGAAAAATCGCTAGTTTAGCGGGAAATCGCTAAAACCCGCTAAAATTAAAAACCCCCATAGTGTCCAAACCATAAAAGCTACAGATATGATCTATATGTCGTTGGAAGGGTACTTTAAGGGCTCTTAAGCATACCTTCCAACAACAAACAAAATTTTTGCATTCGGCACTGCGCAAAACAGTGAGTTTTATTTGGTATGAAGAATTGGGACATTTTATCGCAATGTGCCGAGTGCCAAAATTTTGTTTAAAATAATTTATATGTAAAACTTAATATTATTCGTCACAAAATTGGATATCAGAAATTTTGGGGCATGAAAAAGTTTTTGTCATTAGACTTTTACCTTGTAAAGTTAATACTATTCTGTGCTCCTTCTTCTGCGCTCTGCTCTTCTCAGATCAGTTAAAACCATAGCTGCATATGTACTGGTTGCTTCCCAATTCTGAACAGATTCCAGCATCCTGCTAACTAAATTCGCTTCAGTAATGGGGCCACCCAATGCTTGCTCTAGCCACTGTCGTTTGTTTCCAAATCTCGGGCACTGGAACACCACATGCTGGGCATCCTCGATTATACCTCGCCCACATGATGTACATTCGTCGGAATCATAGTGGCCGAACCGTTTTAGGTAACTCCGAAAACATCCATGTCCTGATAGGATTTGGGTTAAATAGAAGTTTACCTCTCCGTGATTTCTGCTGAGCCAGGCAGCCAAATTGGGGATCAAGTGGTGAGTCCAGCGACCTTTCCGGGAGCAGTCCCAGCGGACTTGCCACCGCGATGGATCGCTGTCTGACGTCGGCTCCTATTGATCGTAATGTCGCAATTCGGCAGCGTTGGGGCCAGCTCCTCTATTGGTATCATTCCTGCGATTTCTAAAGCAGCGTCGTCGGAAATGGTACGAAACGCGCAGCACACTCGGATAGCGCTAAGCTGATATGTTGAGCAGATTCCTCGATTGTAGCTCGGAACCGAGACCGCCTTGCACCAAATGGGAGCCGCATAAAGAATTGTAGCCTTGGCTACGTTCATTAGAAGCTGACGGCGAAGTTGCTTGGTTCCCTCGAGTGTTGGGCATAATACGGGAGAGCGCACGAGTTGAATTCGCAGCTTTTTGGTGGATATACTCCAAGTGCTCTCGGAAAGATAGCCTTGTGTCCAACATTACTCCTAGGTATTTAATTGCACGCTTCGACAATATTGTTTTGCTGCCGACAGTTATTTGAGCGGTCTCCACCTTTTTGCGACTGCTGATGAGAACAGCTTCAGTCTTATGGGCGGCTAGTTGTAGTCCTGCGGAAGCTAGCCAATGTTGGACGCATGCTATGCAGGAATTGCACGCCTCCTCGGTCCGACGAAGCTCCTTGCCAACCACTACGATGGCTACGTCATCCGCAAATCCGACGATGTGGGTGCCAGGAGGAAGTGCCAGCCGCAAAACTCCGTCATACATGGCATTCCATAAAAGCGATCCCAGGACAGACCCCTGAGGTACTCCAGCTGCTACGTGGTGTGTTCTCATGCCATCGATAGTGGAATATTGCATCACCCTCCCTTGGAAATAGCTCTTTACTATCTCCAGTAGGTATTCTGGGACACAGAAGTCAAGCAGTGACTGCACAATTCTGTCCCACCTGGCTATATTGAAGGCGTTCTTCACATCCAGCGTGGTGACTAGGCAATACTGCTTTGTGCCTCCTTGCCATCTTGAGCCTTGGATAGCCTGCGATGCTATATTGGTCACCTTGAAAATCGCGTCGATAGTGGAACTGGCTTTCCTGAAACCGTATTGATTTGGGGACAACCCTCCTCCTACGGTGATAGCTGCCTCTAGTCTCCTGCAGATACATTTCTCCAATACCTTCCCCAAGGTGTTTAGCAGACAGATAGGCCTGTAGGATGATGGGTCCTCCAGTGGCTTACCCGGTTTTGGAAGTAGCACCAACGATTGTAGCTTCCATATTGATGGAAAAGTTTTTTCCGCTAGGCACGTATTAAATATTTCCATGAAGACGACTGGTTGCAGGGAAAGAGCTAGTTTAATTGCTCGATTTGGTATACCGTCAGGGCCAGGAGCTTTATGTGGCTTGATGTTTCTGGTGACCGCAAGTATTTCGTCTACTGTTACCGCTTCT
>JBAMBL010000259.1:0-38804 GCA_037043405.1 Drosophila subquinaria
AATTTTGTGACGAATAATATTAAGTTTTACACATAAATTATTTTAAACAAAATTTTTGCATTCGGCACTGCGCAAAACAGTGAGTTTTATTTAGTATTAGAATTGAAACATTTTAGCGCAATGTGCCGGGTGCCAAAATTTTGTTTAAAATAATTTATGTGTAAAACTTAATATTATTCGTCACAAAATTGGATATCAGAAATTTTGGGGCATGAAAATGTTTTCGTCCCACTAGACTTTTACCTCGTAAAGAGGTTTTTTTGTGGGTACAGGGTGACCAGAAAAAACGGAGACAAACTTTAAAATATCCGATTTAATTAAATTTTATTTTATAGTCTTCTGCATACTTTTTTGTACTAGTGCCAAACATTTTTATCCATTGCTCTTTAATTTTCCCGTGGTTTAATTATGTCAACTAAACGTGGTGCAATTTTAGAGCTTTTTCGTCAAGGAAAACGTCAATGCGAAATTGTTCGATTGCTTGACGTGCCTAGGCAGACTGTGTCCAAGGCCATCCGCCGCTTCAATGAGCTTGGCCATGAAGGAGATCGTCCGGGAAGAGGAAGAAAATGCACCGTCAACACTTCTGCCAATCGTCAGATCATTCGAAAGTGGGTGGAGCGAAATCCGAGGGTCTCCATGAGGAAAATTGCCTGGGAGACCGGAATAAAACGTGAATCTGAAGGGGTTAAAATCAAAAAATCTACCGCCGCGACATTCTCGACGCCGTGGTTATTCCGTGGGCCCAACAGCACTTCGGCGATGCGGACTGGACTTTTTAACAGGACTCCGCGCCGGCCCACAAGGCGAATATGACACAAGACTGGTGTAAAACCCATTTTCCGGACTTTATCTCGTCTTCTGAATGGCCACCCTACTCGCCGGATCTCAACCGAGTGGACTACAGCGTGTGGTCGATATTGGAGGCCAGGGCCTGTGCTAAGCCTCACAAAAGTTTGGAAGCGCTGAAGCAATCGCTGCTCTTGGAATTAGACCGACTGTCTCCCGAGGACCTGCGGCCCATCGCCAACAATTTTAAAACACGTTTGGACCTGTGCATCGCAGCTGGAGGAGGCCATTTCGAAACCGGCTGAGTATCTTACTACCAGTAATCAACGTTATCGTTATTAATTGTTGCTTTGCCAAATTTCTCTCATTTAGTAAAATTATAACTAAAAATGTGTGTATGTGAATAAATACCCTTCAGTCACATTCACAAAGGAATGTCAAAGGAATCCTTAGGGAATGTGTTCCTATGCTTAAGGAATCCTTAGGGATTTTGTATGAAAATCCTTAGGGAATTTAACATCGTGATGTCCTACAATTGAGGAAAAGGGAACACTCTATGGTGATTCCCTTACGTTTCCCGTTAGGGAAACCTTGGGGAACTCTGCCGAGAATTCCCCAATGATTCCCTAACGATTCTTATAGCCATTTTCGCTAGGGAATCTTCCAGGGATTTTGCTTAAATTTCCCCAATGATTCCCTAACGATTTTTTAAAAAAATTCCTTAAGGATTCCTTAACGATAAAAATTAAAAAAAATTAAGAAAAATTAAAAAAAAAATTATCTTTTTATCTATATATTTTTAACTTGAATGTTTATTATACTTTTTTTACATTTTTGAGTTAATTTTGTATTATGTATTGTATTGCTAATTAACGCAGTTTATGCAGCTTCCACAATATGCCATCGACCACTGCCTTCAGAGAAATTCCAGACGAAGCTCCTTGCATGCTTCCAAAATCAATTCATATTCTATATAAAAGAAATAAATGCATTAGTTTTTTTTTTAAAATGAATAAATTATATTCTAAAACACTTACGTTTTGTTTTAGCAGTAGCAGCAACAGCCGGCAGCGACATAGTCAAATATTCTCCTGTTTTATTTCTCTCTGTCTCCGTCGTACAATTTTTGTCGACGTCAATGTCGGACGAAAACTTGTACGCTAGAGAGAGAAAGAAACAAGAAAAAACGAACAGCAACAGTCTCTGCCAACGTCGCTTTAGCAGCGCAAACACGATGTTAAATTTTTTAGGAAATCGGCAAGCAGGGGAAAGACGAAAAGTAACTCTGCCTGCGTCGCTCGAGCAGCGGCCGGTCGACGCTGGCAGAAATATTAGAAAAATAACAACAAAATGTGAAAATATTACAACAAAATAAGGGAAAAGGAATTTCATATCTGAAGGGTAGATAAATATAAATATGTGTGTGGGTGTGTATATGATAAATAATAATAAAATACATATATGAAATAAATATACAAATGTGTTTTATGGGCCGCTTCCCTGACCAAAAGAGCTCTTGTGGGGCAAAGGGGGGGCAACTGGCAAAAAGATATGCCTGTAAGTATTAATATGTATAGAACTATGTGCTTGCACACACGCACATATGTATTTACAGTGAATTAAATTTATATATTCTAATTGAAATTCTCTAATTTGCAGAAACAGCAATTGTTTTATAGATCTGACGAAACAGCTGCCAAGTGATGATAAATTTGAGCAGTGTCACAGAATTTAAGCAGCTCTGCTGCAGAGACAAGCGATGCCTGCGCTGACCAGCTGGTCGTTCTGGAGTTGGGGACAAGGCTGATTGACTGGGCACTTGACGCGCATGGGTCATAAAGATGCGTCAAGCTGCCCGCATGGACTTACTCACTCCGCTGTCCCAGCAATGTTGTTGTGCCTGCCTGTGTTTTTTTTTTTTATTCCTTATATATATTTAACTACATATAACTAAACCAACAATGCGGGACCGCCGGGGAGCATGGCTTCACAAAGCTGGCTGGCCTATCATGGCCTCTCGTCTTCTCGTCTCCTCTGTCTCTCCAAGCGCCTCAGCTCTGTTGATATCCCCTCTGCCAGGGTACAGACTGCTGCCCAATTCTCCTGGTTGACCAGCATTAGTGGGACCAGGTTTGCCGTGGAGATTTCGGAGCACAGGGTGCTTTCCGCTTCCTCTCTAAGCCGATAGAAGCGAGGACAGCTAAACAGAACATGCTCCGCATTTTCTGGCGTGCTGCAGACAGGGCACATTGGATCGTTCTCATGCCGAAAGCGGTGCAGATATTGCCTAAAGCAGCCATGTCCACTCAGCATCTGCGTAAGATGAAAAGTCAGCTCTCCGTGTTTACGGTTCACCCAAGGTTCTATTTTGGGGATCAGCTTATGGGTCCAGCGACCATTTGTTGCACTGTCCCATTTGGATTGCCATCTAGAAAAGCATCTACTCCTCGCCGATACTTTGACTGCCCGAACCTCCGCTGGAAGATTTGCAGACTTCCTTTCCCGGTATACTTCGCTCGCCTCCTTTGCTGCCAGATCAACAGGTGCGATGCTGCTGATTACCATGATAGCATCCGTGGAGATCGTTCGAAATCCTGAGGCTACACGTAGGGCACCGAGTCTGAAGTTTGATTCCAGACCTTTTATATAGCTCGATTTACTGGTTGCCGCTTCCCACACCGATGCAGCATAAAGCATTGATGATTTTGCCACGTTGAACAGCAGCCTTCTGCTTACCGATTTGGGGCCTCTGTGATTTATCATCATTCGCGTGACTGCTTGGACTGTGCCCTTCGCCTTCAAGTGTTCCGCCTCCAGATGTTCTCTAAAGCATAACCTCGTATCCAGCATCACTCCTAGGTATTTGATGGCTCTTTTCGAAGTTATTACGGTATGGCCAACGATAATATGCGCTACCTCAACTTTTTTGCGGCTACTTATGAGCACCGCCTCCGTCTTCTGTTCAGCGAGCTCTAATCCTGCCAACCTGAGCCAGTTTCCAATGTTGCGGATGGCTTCATTGCTTGCACTTTCGATTTCAGGTATTGATTTTTTCACCGTAACAACTGCCACATCATCAGCAAAGCCTACTATTTCAACTCCTTGTTGAAACTCCAGGCGAAGGATTCCGTCATACATGGTGTTCCACAGCAGTGGGCCCAGTACTGACCCTTGTGGTACTCCTCCTGTTACTTTGTATGCTTGTGCTCCTTCCTCCGTGTCGAAAAGCAGCCATCTTTCGTGCAGATAGCTCCGTATCATTTTGTAAAGATACTCGGGTATGTTGAGGCTCTCAAGTGCTTCCAAAATCCTGTCCCACGACGCTGAGTTAAAAGCATTCCTGATATCTAGTGTGGTTACCAGGCAATACTGTTTGCTCCCACCGAGCCACCTCGTCCCTTCAATTGCTTCACTGGCTGTATTGCACACTTTGGTGAGTGCATCAAGTGTGGAGCGCGCCTTCCTAAACCCATACTGGCTGTCCGAGAGGCCACCAGCAGCTTCGATTGCTTCGCATAGTCTAATACTGATTATTTTTTCCAGCATTTTTCCGGCCATGTCTAGCAAACAGATCGGTCGGTATGACGCAGGCTCCTCTGGATCTTTTCCTGGCTTTGGGATCAGGACCAAATTTTGCTTTTTCCATCTCGCAGGGAATGTTCCCTCGGTGAGGCACTTTGTGAATGTGTTGGCAAAGAGCTGAGGGCGCTCAGTCATTGCCAGCTTCAGGGCTTTGTTTGGTATGCCGTCCGGACCAGCTGCTTTCTTGACTACTGTCGACTTCGCCAGATTTAGGACCTCCTGCACTGTGACTGGGGCTATTTCTGTGGGCCGCTCGTAATCATGGGTGGCGACGCTTCGGACTTGGCTGCTTTGCTGTGGTGGAAATAGGAACTCTACGATGCGAGTGAGCTTTCCGTGGTCGGTCGGTCCCCTGCTTTTAAAGCCATTCATTTTCTTCATTACCACTTTGTATGCCCTTCCCCATAAGTCTTGTTCAGCTTCATCGCACAGCTCAAGAAAACATCTTCTCTTACTTTCCTTAATTGCCTTTTTTAGGAGTTTTCTCTTTTCTGTGTAAACCAGCCGCAGCTCCTCGAAGTTTGCCGATCCTCTGGCTCTGTGGTAAGATCTTCTTGAGCGAACACACTGCTGCCTAGCTTTGGCAATTAGCTCGTTCCACCAGTAAACAGGTCTGTGTCCTGTGAAGACTCCACACCGTGACATGCTAGAGTCACAAGCTGTTTTGACGGCATCCATGAGCTGGCCAGCCATGACTTCACCTTCACCTTCAATGTTGACTGACTGCATAGCCTCTCTGAAGGTTTGTATATCCAGTGTGCTGTCGATATAGTGCTGCTTAGTGACAGCTCCGGTACGACGAGAATCCATTCTGACGCTGTACAAAATTGCGAGATGGTCGCTTGCTGTGTAGTGGTGTAATGACCAGCTGCTACTTGCCCACTGACCTTTGGCCCATGAGCTCGGTTCCTTTAGTTTAGATCTTCGTTTGGATTTCCTAGAAACGGCCAGCAAAATCAGCCTGTGGGTGGGTTCGATGAAGTCTTTACTAATGTAACTCATGGGTCCATACATAAATTAAAATAGAAAAACCAAGCCATATAATATAGGAAAGAGTCGATAGAAAAAAGCGGAAAGTATTGCAAACAACAAAAAAAGATACAACGGAATCTATTCAAACGCTGATGCTGCTCAGGTGTTTTAGCAGCTTATCGCGTCACAACCCTCCCTACCTATGAGCCTTCTCGCGCGAGAGAAATATGGAAAGCTCCCAAAGTTGATTTACCCCTTCATCTCTTTAAGGAAAGAAAATTTAATTTACTCCATAATTAATTTTAATATAATTCTTCAAACTAATTTTAAATTCATTTCAGTATTCATTTGACAAATTTTAATTTTTATAATATTACACGACTTCATTTGCTTTTATTCAAATCTTAATCTTCATAATTTTGTTTTCTATTTATTCTAGCTTTGACATTTTATTTAATACTACTGCATGTTTATACTGTATAACTTAATCACATACTTTTGTTATTTTAGAATGCTTGATAGAATGCTTGATATATAGTGAATTTAACAAATGATCGTTCGACTAATTACGTTTAGTTTCTAAGTTTAGAATATTTAATTAATTATTTAATTAAGAATATTTAATTAAGCTTTTATTAGTGCATGCTGTTTATTTATTTTTTTAATTAGGGTATTCAGAAACTATGATATTTGTGTTATGTGGCAAAGTGATAACACTGAAGCTAGTGAGTGACCTTTTTAAGTTTCTGTTGTCGTATTTGTGATAAATCAGCTGACAGTTCAATTCAATTTAAAATATATAAGAAAATCATTCGACCTGAGTTTGTAATCAGAATGCCAAGAGAAGGAATAAAAAAAACAATTTACTAAGCGGAAGCTTGATTTAGCTCTATTGAAATTGAAATTGCTCGATGGTACGTATGCAGTTATTGCAAAAGACATAAACACAACTAAGGCTTTGAGCATTTTAGACAATGACCATGCTGCATACGATGAAGTAATGGACGAACTAATGGAGGATATATTAACAATTTCATCGCGTCGCCGTGGAATTGAGTTTTCTGTTCCCAAGTCATTCGATTGGCGAACCCACGTATTGCCAAACTTCAATGAGGATCGGTTTCTCCAAATGCTGCCAGTCACAAAGATGCAGATCCAAACAATAGTGGAATTCGTCCGCAATGATTCCGGTTTCAAATCATCGCTATCTCGGCCTCAAATGTCCGTTGAACAACAGGTTGCGATTGTTTTGCTTCGCTTAGGATCATCAGGAGAAGCTGCTGCTATAAGGAAGATAGCAACTTTGTTTGGAGTAGGAGATGGTGGAACTATAGGTTCTATAACAGACAGGGTATTTAGTGTCATTCTCCGGAAGTTGTCTCAACTTTGGCGCAACACCCGAATCAAAGCGACAAGCCATTGCCAATTCAATAGTGAATAATTAAAAAATGTTGGTTTATTTAAATTGATTTTCTTTTATTCATAATTACAGGGAAGCATTTTTATATTTAAGTTCCATTTCCAATTTCTGCATTCTTTCCTCTTTTTCCTGGCCGTTGGTTTCTGTGATTTACTCATATAATTACATGCCTATGTAACGTTTCTATGTGCAGACTTACCTCAAAATTGGTATGCGATCGAACATAATCGAGCATATTCTTTACTTTAATGTCGCTCCAGCGTTTGATGCCACCTTCTCTGAGCCTAGTCCTTTTAATTGCTTCTGCCACTGTAAATAACTCAATTTAATCAAATAAATTAAAAATTTGACAGGACAAATTACTTACTTTTGCAATAACGGCTCAGTGTGACCTCATTTCGTTAGATCAAAAATCTCGAAAAAACCCGATGCCTACCGATACTTTCCGATACTTTAAACAGTCTGGCAACCTTTCTCCTTTTGAAATTTTGTCTCAATACGACGAATTTTGTATACATACCCCAGGGCATGTTTGATGTGATATACTTTTTTCTGTGTGTTTGTTGTCATTACAACATATAACACTTTGCAACATAAAACAAATATTACAGTTTCTGAATACCCTAAATATGTTTAAGATTAATATGTTTTAACTCAGAGCAATTTTATTCTTGTAAGCTAAGTGATTCTGCTATTAATTTTTATTAATAATTTCTAAGGCAAATTATTAATATTATTTTATTAATAATTTCAAAAACCGATATCGATACTTTGAATTGGCGGTCGTGTTTTTTTGTGTGCTCTGGCTAATAATCTGTTTTTTTTGTGAATATAAAACAATCAATAAACCATAAACTGTTCAACTGAATCTGGTGTCAACAAGTTTACTATTTACGTGCTAAATTTAGTTGATTTTCGTTCATTTGGTTAAAACTTATAACATTGAAAATCTTCATTGGTCATCGCACATATATACGCGGAGTGCCATACACATACACATAAAATACAAAGCAAACAAAATAAAATATTCCAATCAGCAGGCGTACACAAACATTTCACTCAATTGAAAGCAATAGACAATAAACGAAAAATCATAAACACTCAATAGCCCAAAAATCACTCAAAACTCAACATACACACACAATAATCACTCACAACGCAAATATCACTCAATTCATCGAAACACACGTATTCCGATGTCGACCTCAGGAATGACCGGCAAAAACCCAAAACGCCTGCGCAGTGAGACGTCGTCCACGGATATGAAGGCCGGAAGGGCATCCGATATTGCAGCACCATCACCGCAGCTAATACAGCTGATAAATCAGCGTTTCGATGAGCAGGCTGAGCATATTAGCTCAAGCATGAGGGATGCTGAAGCACGCATTCTAGGAGTGCTCAATGACAAGTTGAGCGGGATAACTGGGGAGCTTGACCAGATGGCTCAGCGCCTCCAACAACTAGAGAGGGATGTTGGTGATGTTCGGGCGTTGAAGGAGCACGTGGCGAGTTTGGAAGCGAAATTGTCGGCCAAAACAGAAAACGATGCTAATGCGAATGTAATACGCATCCATGGCATACCGCAACACGAGGGCGAAAATTTAAAAACACTTTTTCACTCGTTGTGTTTTTCTCTGAACTTAACACCACCACCGAGAATCAGGGAAATATATCGAGTACGTCAGCGCGTCCAGACTCACTCTGTGATGGATCCGATTGTGTTGGCTAAATTTGATAGCCCGCGAGACAAAAGGGAGCTGCTATCAGCAGCTGGTGCACATCGCCGAATTACGAAGCAACCACTAACTTTGGATCTTCTGGGCTTCAACTCTAATGTGCCTTTTTACATCAACGAACAGCTATCAAAGGCGAATTATGAAATCTTTAAGAGAGCTCTTAAGCTCAAAAAGCAGAAAGCTCTCTCCGCTGTGTTTACGCGTGCAGCTCTCGTGTACGCTAAGCAATGTGCGGGGGGGGAGTTCGTATGCATTAAGAGCATGGATGAACTTGACGCTCTTGCTAAAGCTTGCGATGATAATAGCCGCTCTTATGACTTACGCTCTTCGTCTAATGATGCAGTATCAGCTGATAATGAACTTTTTCGTGCGTAAGCAGTCTTATGAAGCGCTGCATTCTTATATTTATTTCTATTTATACTTCTACCTTAACTTCTATTTAAATCTCAGTTTTAAGTTTTATAATATTATTTGCTTTTATCTATGTACATTTATGTTGTGTTTGGTGCTTAATTTTTATTTCTATTTTGCTAGGTGCGCTAATTTGTCTTATTTGTCAAACAAAACTCAATGCAAGGTGATTTAGTCGATCCCAAGGCGAATAGTCATGCTATGATTCGAGTTCTTTGTGGACAAAAAACCGGATTAAATATATGTCATATTAATGCTCAGAGCTTAACCAGGAAAATGGATGAATTTCGGTATATATTTGTAGGTTCTACTGTTGATATTGTGTGTGTATCTGAAACATGGTTTTTGTCTGAACTGTCTGAATCGTTAATATTGTGTAGTGGTTATGTTGTATATCGTGCTGATCGTGAGGGGCATGCGGGTGGTGTGGCAATATACATCAGAAATTCCCTAAAGTCCAAAATTGTTGCAAAGCATAACGATGGCAGTCCTGTAGAATATATTTTTGTTGAGATAAAATGCTCCAAATATGAGCAGAGAATACTCATTGGTTGTGTGTATCGCCCCAATCGATCTATTGACTATGACCCTATTTTATCTCTAATATCTAGATTATCTATTGAATATCTTGACATTGCAATTTTAGGTGACTTTAATAGTAATTTACTCGTTGAGAATCACCTCCTCGAGAATATGCTATCACTTGGACTCAAAGTAGTAAACTCAACCATGCCGACTCACTTTACTAGCTCATGTAGTACTCTTCTTGATGTTGTGTTTGTCAGTGACCCAATAAAAATTCAACTTTATGACCAAATCCCTGTACCTGGCTTCTCCAAGCATGACCTAATCTTTGTGT
Source organism: Drosophila subquinaria (assembly GCA_037043405.1). NCBI lineage: Eukaryota > Metazoa > Arthropoda > Insecta > Diptera > Drosophilidae > Drosophila > Drosophila subquinaria. The sequence goes on from JBAMBL010000259.1 coordinate 9,770, forward strand.
CGTATGATATTTCTTACCAGAAAGTTGAACAGACGATTACTTTTAGGGACTATAAAAATTTAAACATTGACCTTTTAAATGACGAATTTATTAAATGTGACTGGACTACGATATATAATATGACCTCAGTTGATGACCAAGTTGACCATTTACAATCTAACATTCGCAATTTATTTAATACCTGTGTCCCATTAAAAACAAAAATAATTAAGCCTCATGATAAGCCGTGGTTTACCCAAACTATTAAAAGTGCAATATTTAAACGAAATGAGGCTTATGCAAAATGGAAGAGATTTAAGACTGCTTACTCCTATGCGAATTTTAAACGACAAAGGACTGCAGTGGGAAAGTTGATAAAGACTGCAAAGTGTGCTTTCTATTCTGAAAAATTTAATAAATCGACTTCATCAAAAGAAAAATGGAATATAATAAAGGAACTAGGGATAGGGAAATCTAAAATAACTCAGGATACTCATATTGACTTAGATATTCTTAATGCAAAATTCGTTGACTGTCACGTACCTGAAACTACTAACAATGACTATCTGAACTGTGATCCTCTTAACTGTGATATTAGCTTTAGTTTCATGTGCGTTAACAAATATGATGTCCTTAAATCAATGTTAAATGTTAAATCAAATGCAGTGGGCTTGGATGAAATCGAACCCAAATTTGTTAAAATAATATTACCCGCCATACTTAATGAAATCACTCATATAATTAACACTGCACTTACAACTTCGGTATTTCCAAAAGAATGGAAGCAGGCAAAGATAATACCTATCCCAAAAACTAATGGAGAATATCGGCCTATCTCAATCTTACCATTTTTTTCCAAGGTACTCGAAAGTATTATGGCAAAACAAATTAATGATTTTATGATAGTTAATAGTCTTCTGAGTAATAAGCAGTCTGGTTTTCGTAAGAACAGGAGTTGCACAACAGCAATATTGAAAATCGTCGAAGATATAAGAAAGAACATTGATGCTGGTGATGTAACGTTTCTGACACTGCTTGACTATAGCAAAGCTTTTGATACTGTCAATCATGACATATTATGTACTAAAATGAGAAGGTTATATAATTTTACCAACACAGCTGAATTACTTTTAGGGTCATATTTAAGAAATAGGTATCAGTCCGTTGTTACTTTGTCACGTTCGTCGTCCTTTCTCTCTGTTAAGCGTGGCGTCCCCCAAGGTTCAGTCCTTGGTCCTTTACTGTATTCGTGTTATGTCAATGATCTTCCTGATGTTGTCTCTGAATGTAATGTTCATATGTATGCTGATGATGTCCAAATGTATATGTGTCGTCCGTTGTCCAGAATAAATGAATGTATAAATGTTTCAAATAGAGCGCTTAATAAAATTAGTGAATGGTCCAAGAAAAATGGTCTAGGATTAAATTCTACAAAATCAAAATGCATTGTAATATATAAAAAATCTATTAACACGCAAATGTTAGAAAACCTAAAAATTGAAAATAGTGCAATAGATTACGTAGATAGAGTTACTAATTTAGGTGTTGTTTTTAATAAAACTCTTTCTTGGAATGACCATATTAGCAAAGCCGTTGGCAGATCTTATGCCTCACTCCGGATACTATATTTGACGCAGCACCTTTTACCAGTGAATATTAAACTCCTTATTGCTAAGACCTACTTGACACCTGCTCTTTTCTATGGAGTTGAGATCTTTTGCAACACAGACTGCATCAGCAAGCGCAGACTCAATGTAGCGTTCAACAACATTGCAAGATATGTATTTAACCTGAGACGACTGGACCATATATCTTCTTACTCGATTAAAATTTATAACCTTAGCTTGGACCACTGGATAAATCTAAGAGCATTAATATTGTTGCACAAAATAATTACCACAAAAGAACCTAATTACTTATATGAACAACTTAATTTCTCTACCTCACGACGAACAAATAATATCACAACTGTTAGACATAGACTCTCATCGTCAGAAAAACAATTCTTTGTACATGCTGTTCGCCTTTGGAACAATATTCCCCATGACCTTAAGACAATTAGAAGCGCACCCCTATTTAAAACCAAACTAACTATGCACCTAAATAATCTTATTTAAAAATTTTTGAAAAGCAAGTAATACTAAGAACTGAACTTACTAAAATTATTAAATTAAAATCGAACTGTTAAAATTAAGTGTAAGTTATTTTAAAACAATTGTAATACTAATCATACCAATAATAGAATACTACAAATCGCAATTATTAAAATTAATTATTAATTTACTAAATTAAAATCGAATTGTTAAAATTAAGTAATACCAATCATAGGATTAAATCAATTATGTTGTGACTAGTGCAATAATTATAAGTTCCTTAAAACTTGTAGCACTAGGATGTTAAATAAATAAATAAATAAATCAAATCAAAAGGCAAATAAAAGAACGTAGTGCTAGCAACCATTAGAATTTGAAAAACAGAGTCATATTTTAATTTTACGTTAACTTTATCGAGGTGTTACTGTGATTTAGATGTTTTTGCATTTAGTTCCAACAAGTGTGGGAGCAGCTGATCGAAACAGCGGTGAAAGAATGTAAGAATCAGGTGGAGATCATAAAATGCACAGTTAGGTTTGTCGGTGATAAAGAGACACACAACTAAATTTGATGTTGTTGTAATAGATAACAAAACGGTCAGTGACAAACACACGAGCTTGACCACTGATTACGTTATACATTCTTTTATGATTTCACCTGATTTGCACTTTTTCTTTTCACTTATTTACGGGGAAACGAATTATAATGTTTTATAATGTTGATTTGTTTTTATTTATGTTTAAACTCACCAAGGTCCAGAAGCGATGTTGAAGGCCTTCCCATGCTGTCTGTTGTTGTTGTTTTTAATAATGCTTTTATATTTTTTGTTGGGGGGGGAGGTTAAAACTTTTAGAACATATATAATTTGATTTCCGTATTTGCAGATAATAAATTGATTTTAATTGTATTTTTTTTCTTAGTTAGCTATAGATATATATAGATCAAGATTAAAATCACACCAAAAAAAATGTTAGTTGGGGTTGCTAGATTTGCACTGTTAGTATCACTTTTGATTTGCTTTTGTAGGGTATGAAGCTGGCTATGCACTTTTATTTTAATTATTTTTTCTTAATTAATTTTTTTTTTATGTATTCTTCTTTTAATTTTCTTATATTCTTTCCCTGGTTTCTTGAGGGTTTAAACTTAGGCAAAACTGGAGTTTTAGCCTGGATTTTTGTATGCTTTATATCAATTCCGATCACTATCACGACACTTGAATCTGCTGAATCTCCGCTGTTGCAAAATTAAAGCTGCCGCGCTAATTAAAGCTGCTGCGCTTATTGTGGGATTTTCTGTCCAATTCGGAAAGCTTGCTCTGCAGCCACCGTCTGTGGAGCCCAAGTAAAAATTAAGCCCAGCCGTTTGAGAATTATATGTCCCATGTGAGAGTACTTTAATCTCAAAGCAATAAGCTCTTGATGTTTCGCAGCACTATATAGAAATGTAATATAATTAGTTTGACAAGCCGAAAATGCCTGTTTAAACCACTTACATGTGCCGCTTTGGTGTCTGAATATAATTTCAGGAAAAATGTAGCCAAATGCGAAGAAGAATTATTTTTCCTTAACAGCCACAGATCGACAGGCCAATTGCTCTAAATTAAAATGAAATTTACATTTCGATGTCTAATTTATGCATGGATTAACTTTTACTTACTCTTGGTAAGGTTAAGCACGTGAAAAAATGGAAAATTTTACCACAGCTCCGTGGATATATCTTGGCGGCTTGGATCGAAAGAGAATTTTCGAGGCCAAGGCTGGGCTTAAATAGGCCAGTAAGGCGGAAGTTGGTTTCTCTCAGAGAGTGACAGCTTATCAGCAGTGAGAGCGATTGCAGTGTTAGACAATGCGCTTACGCTAAAATCCCAAATTCCTAATCGATAGTTTTAATTAATCTACTAACTTAGTATTTTATCTTTTCAATGCGAATACTAACTTTTAATGCTGTTTTCACATATTTACCTATTTTATTTATTTATCTATTTTTTTTATTTATGCATTATTATTATTTGCTATACAAAAATTTTAATTTTAATTTCTGTTTAAAAATACCTGTACACTACAGTGGTTGCTCACTTCCCAGGTCACGGACCCAGCTAGCTGGTTGCTGACGAAGGTTAAATCGATAATGGATCCGATTCCGCCTCTGCTGAAGGCATAGGAGCTTCCCTGATTTTGCAAGACCACGTCCAGCGATGCAAATGCTTCGATCAGGACTCGTCCGCGAGCGTTGGTGACTGATGATTGCCATTCTGTTGCCCACGCGTTGAAATCGCCGCCAATAATGGTCGGCGAATGCGCTCTCTACATCGACTGCTGTGTCATCGACGCACGCGCTAAACTCGTCGAGAGTCCAGCTTGGCGGAAGGTAGCAGCTGTAGATGCAGATTCCTCTCACCTTTGATCTTACGCATCCTTTTGCACGCTTGATGCCTTCCAGAAACAGGGCTGGTCGACTACTCGCCCAGATCGCCGCTTTTGAGTTTTTATCTGTGGTCCACGAGCCACAGTCAGCACTCCTGTATGGTTCACTCGAAATTGCCAGGTCAGTATCGAGCTCTCGTACTGTCTGGGTCAGGAGATCCTGGCGCAGCCCTGCAGTGGTTTAAGTGCAACTGCAGAACCTTCAACATCTTTGTTTTCTAACTGCTTCTTTGCAGGCTGGGCATCTGAAGCTACCAGCGGCGTGGTCCGTGGGCTCCAGCTTGTTTCTCACGCAGAGGCAGCATGATGGCGTTTTGTCGCAGTTCCTCGCTTCGTGACCAGTTTGTCCGCACCTGAAGCAAGCACCTCTAAGGTCAATATTGCTGCTGCAATTGAGCGATATGTGGCCATATTCGAGACACTTGAAACATCTTTTGGGCTGTAGTACTGTCCTGATCCTGCAGACTACCGAGCCGATGCGAATTTTCCCCTTGTGTCCAAGTTCGTTTGCTTGAGCTGTTGGCATCGATACCACGGCTATACTGGAGGCCGTCTTTGGTGGCTCTGAGCGAGATTATTGACTCCGTCTTGAACGAGGTCACACCCATTTCGCTATTTAGTGCTCCGATTATTTCATCCTTGGTGGTCAGCTCATCCTTGTCTCTTATTTCCACCCTCGTTTGGTCGGTCAGTGCCTTTACAACAGCGTTTTCCCCCAGTGCCTTGCTAACCGTTTCCTGGAGCTCAGCAGTACTGTGAGTTGGTCGTTTAGTTAGGCGGAGCAGCAGGTCTCGATTTGCTGCCTTGCGGATTCCCTGCACATCGCCGCTAAATTGCTTCAGTGACGAGTCGCCCTTGACTGTTCTCAGCAGGTCAGCAAAGTTGCGGCCACCCACTCCTGAGACTCTTATGGCATCCGATCTTGGTTTTCTCGCCGTTTTCTGCTGCTCTAATTTTTTTTGCGAATCCTTTTCTTGTTCCGGCGCCCGTGCCAAATTGCTAGCGCTAGGCTGTGGTAGTTGCGAGCTCTGACTCAAGTGATCCCTGGCCATTGGGCGCGATCTGCTCTTCTTTGGAGGCGTTTGTCTCTGCTCTGTAGTCGATTCCCTCGGTCTCCTCGGTGTTGCATTTTTGGGTGAGTAGCGTTGCTTGTGAGGATGTCGGCACAGTTCGGGGTGTAGTCTGTGTCTCTGCTGCTCTAGCATGACTGCCTTCGATGACCGTCTGTGTTTCCTTGCAAAAAGTCTCTAGTTGGGAGAGGCCTACGGCGGTCTGGTCAAGTTTGACCAGCTCAGGCAGTCGGCCCTCGTCAGGAACTGAGTTATGTGCCTCTGACCGGAAGCTACTTTGGTGATGTTGTACAGAGCCTCGCCCACTTGCTCGTGAACCTCGCGGAGGCTCTTTGGCTCCCTAGCCGCGATCTCTGGTGACAACGCCATCGGCTCCTCTTCTGAATTGCCACTTGGCGGAGTACGATTCATCCTCGAACTCCTCTGGAACGGGTCACGGTCTTCCATCTTCTCCTTCATTCATCAAGAAAATTTATCTTTTATTTTTTACTTTAAGCAAAAGAAAAAAATAAAAAATATTCCCCAGCGGTGTTTGGACCTTTGGTCACCCAAGAGGAGCCAACAGTTATTCCTCGTCCAGTTTGCGTTATTTTTTAGACGTTCAAACGAGTGTCCCTGGCAGTTTCCTGTTAAAAACTCGGATTCAAATTCGAATTTAAACTCCATCGTCCAATTTTAGCGCCTTTGTTGCTTGCTGCCACAAAGCTCGCTGCTTTGGATCTAGCTTTGGCGTCTGCGATCAGTCTGGCAGCCCCTCCTTGACAGCTGGCCTGCACTGTCCGCCGCTTTCCAACACTACGTACTGACAAGTGTAAAGAGTGTCAACAACGACGACGATCGCGAAAAGCAGGAGAAACGGACGAGAGAGCCTCGAAAAAGCGGGACCGTGAGTTTGCTCTCACCGACAGGCCGCCCCTCCCTCGCCTATCACCAGCAGTGGCGTCAGCCGGCGATTTGAAAACCTGCGATCCAGCACAGGTCGACGACGGGCCTGCAAGAACAGATGTCTTGGCCGCGGTATGTGGAGCTTTGTCACCGAATCACAATGCTGATACTCCAACAGTTATTCCCAGGCGAAAAACCTCGTAAAAAACTCGATTACACCGGACAACGAAGGAAAGACGTGTTCACTTGGTAACTTCGAAAGTTCTCGTGCCTGCCTGTGTGTTCCTGCCTGTGTGTTCCTGCCTGTGTGTTCCTGCCTGTGTGTTGCTGCCTCTTGGCTGTGCACTGTGTTGAGTGTGTGCATGCAGCCGTATGGTGTCTGTCGCCGCTGTTTGTATGGTGATTTTCATCGAAGCGAGTGTATGGCTGCTGTGGCTGCGGTTTGCTGTGTATTTATCTCGCACGTACGTTCGTATGCGTGTCGTATGTATGTCGAAAAATCGTACACAAAAATCTATATGTTTCAGGTGACATGTAATTCAATTCAAGACGCGTTTTCCGCCCGAAGAAAAATTATGACTAGCAGCAGCCACCACGCGATCCAGACTAATCTTTCCTTAACCTCATAATCCCCTGTTAGAACTCCTAATCTCCTATTCCTTAATCCCTACTGTCCTTAGATCGAGTCGTTTTGGTCGACACTGATTGGCTAACCTGTTGCTGACGGTTTCGTCGGCTGCCAATAGATGGCGTCGGCAACAGCTGATGCCTATCGCATCGAATCTATCGATAGCTCAGCGCCGACCATAACATTGTACATATTGATCCCATAAAAAACCTCTTTCCAGAGGTAAAAGTCTGGTGACGCAAACGTCTTCATGTCCCAAAGTTTCTGATATCCAATTTTGTGACGAATAATATTAAGTTTTACATATCAATTGTTTTAAACAAAATTTTTGCATTCGGCACACGGGAAAAAATACCTTATTTCACCTGTAGCTGTTTACCTTTTTACTTACAAAAAAAACTTTGAAGGTAGAGACTACTCAAAATACCTTTTCAACGATATATAGATCGCATCTGTAGGGTTCAATTTTAGCGGTTTTTAGCGATTCCCCGCTAAACTAGCGATTTTTCAAAATGTCGTAGGACAAACGATTCTATATTTTCGATTATAAAGTGGTTTATCTGCCGCAAAAATAGTTCACCACTTGCAAGCAGTTTACTTTCGCGTTACGCTGCAAGCAGTGCACATACTGCATATGTACATACATGCAGTAGCGTACAAGGTAAAAGGTATATTCAGTTTGTAACGATCCTTTAGGCCGGGCTAACTCGGTCGATTATGTAAGGTTCGTGCAAAAAATTTATAAGTTGCCTGTTTTTGCGAATAACTAAGCACTCAAATCGATTCAGTTTAATGGATTCATTAGCGGCTCCTGGCCGACTCTTTAACTTCAATTGTTTCGTATAAACTCTGTTTGTAAAGCTGGTTACTGCGCCACTCGTCCTGGGGTTCCTGGCGTGTCGTCCTTCGGATTTGGCGATGGTTCCGTGGCCGCTGCCGTCACGCGGCCTTTCGTCTTCGTATGGCCGCTGCTCCGCTGAACCCTTGTTACTGCAAGGATCGTTGTGGGGATCCTTGTTTCAAGAAGGATCGATGTGAGGTCCTGGCTACAGCTAGGACTGACGAGACCCTTGATACTGCAAGGATTGTTGAGGAGCCCTTGTTACTGCAAGGACTTTTGATCCTTGCTACAGCAAAGAACTGTTGGTCCTTGCGACGGCAGAGGCTGATGGCTAGATCCTTGCTACGGCAAGAACGGATGACTTGATCCTTGCTACTGTAAGGATTGCTGGTAAGTCCTTGCTACTGTAAGGACTACTGATCCTTGCTACTGTAAGGATTGCTGATCCTTGTTACAGCAAGGACTGATGACTTGATCCTTGTTACAGCAAGGATTGCTGACGAGTCCTTGCTACTGTAAGGACTGCTGATCCTGGCTACTGTAAGGATTGTTGATCCTTGTTACAGCAAGGACTGATGACTTGATCCTTGTTACAGCAAGGATTGCTGACGAGTTCTTGCTACTGTAAGGACTGCTGATCCTGGCTACTGTAAGGACTGTTGATCCTTGTTACAGCAAGGACTGATGACTTGATCCTTGCTGCTGTAAGGATTGCTGGTGAGTCCTGGCTACTGTTATGACTACTGATCCTCTGCTACTGTAAGGATTGTGATGCTTGCTACGGGCAGGAGCTGATGACTTGATTCTTGCTACTGTAAGGATTGCTGAAGAATCCTTGCTACTGTAAGGATTGCTGACGAGTCCTTGCTACTGTAATGACTGCTGATCCTTGCTACTGTAAGGATTGTTGATCCTTGTTACGTGAAAGGACTGATGACTTGATCCTTGCTACTGTAAGGACTGCTGATGAGCCCTTGCTACTGTAAGGGCCACTGATCCTTGCTACTGTAAGGATTGCTGAATCCTTGTCACAGCAAGGACTGATGACTTGATCCTTGCTACTGTAAGGATTGTCGACTTGACCCTTGGGACACCAAGAGTTGTTGATCGCTTCTTGTTATTGCAAGAAGAACTCTGACTCTCGAGTCAGCAGTTGACTGCGCTTTTATAGGCCCAAGCCGTAGGACCAACTGCACATGCGCTCACTGCTCACTCAACGATGCTCGCTCACTGCTCGTCAAGTTAGCGGTGCCTGCGCTCGATATGCGCTGCTCGCTCGCTCAATTGCCGTTGAGCTAGCGGTGCCCGCGCTCACAACTATGTTTTGCCAAAATTCTCTGTTGCCAAGCCGATTTTCGCAAATAGCGGCGCGGCGCATGGGCGTAGCTGACATGAACTGTTGTGGGGGAACAACTCCGATTCTTATTGCTATGCTGTTTTCTGCTTATAACGGCGCGGCCCATGGGCGTAGTTAACTAGCATGTTGTGGGGAACAAATATTGTTCCTCACAAGTTAATAGGTAATATCTTGTCCAAACGAATTTTGACAGTTTTGTGTTATATGTCAAAAAACGCGGAATCAAATTGCCTATAACATTTAACATATTTTAAAGTGATTTCATGTGTAGATTTTTCTTAAATCTTCAGAAACGTGGAAAAAAAATACCTTATTTCACCTTAGCTGTTTACCTTTTTACTTACAAAAAAAACTTTGAAGGTATGCTTAAGAGCTCTTCAAAATACCTTTTCAACGATATATAGATCGCATCTGTAGGGTTCAATTTTAGCGGTTTTTAGCGATTTCCCGCTAAACTAGCGATTTTTCGAAAGTCGTAGAGCAAACGTTTCTAGATTTTTGAGCGAGAACAAGTCCTCATTCAAACTTTTAAGCTAAATCAACGATTTGATCCAAACAAACAAACACACAAACTGACTTTTCGTCTCATTTTCGGAAGGCCACTAAAAATTTCAAAATTAACTATCTTTTGAACCAGCGGTCTTATTTTGATGATCGAGGTGTAATGACTGTTTAGAATAGTAAAAAATAAAAAAAAATTCAGAAAGGCTCCAACGGCCCCATTACCTCCGATCTTTTAAATTTTGCGCCTCCCACTTACACCTGTCTATCTCACAAACCAGGTGAGTTTTCAAAAGTCTTAGTATGAACATTTGTAAGTTAAATTGATACCTTTCGATCGGTATGTTACTCGACCTGATCGGACAGAAAATTTTCCATTCTTCCTGTGTATATATGCTAGTCGCTTTTCGCACCCTTCGTGCTGCTTTCGTCACTAGCGTGAACTGCCGTCCGCAGTGCTGGTGCCTGAGATGGCATGTGAGTTCTTATCGCTAGAATTTCGGCTTGAAATACGCTACAATGATCAGGGAGCCTGAAAGAGTGTTTAATGCCAAGTTGCTGAGAGCATATTCCACCCCCTACTTGACTGTTCAGTTTGGAACCGTCAGTGTAGAAGGATAAGGCGCCGGTTTTACCGGGAGGTTCGATGACCCACTCCTCTCTTTGAGGGATGAGTATATGAAAAGGGGTGTTTAAGTGCTTGACTGGCATGCAGGAATCCGCTTTGTGAGGGATATCAACTCTGTTTAAGAGGATGGAGGAGTGACCTGCCTGGTGATCATTCCAATAGTTTCCGTCTCTGAGGCGGATAGCCACCAGGGTAGCGACTTCTACGCTGATCTGATGGACTGGTGGTAGGTTGAGAATGGCGTCGAGGGCCTCACTAGGCGTGGTGTTCATGGCACCTGTGATGCAAACTTCCGCCATTCATTGTACCTTGTTGAATTGCTTTAGGGTGGATGCCTTTGATAGGGCCGGCCACCATACTAGTATTCCGTATAACAGAATTGGTCTGACTATAGCTGTGTACAGCCATCGAACAATGTACGGGTGGGATTCCCAATTTTTTGCCGATAGCTTTTCTGCAGGTGGTTGTAGCTTTCGTACAGCTTTCCTGTATGTTTAGTTTCCAGTTCAATTTCCAGTCCAGTACTAACCCCAAGTACCTGGCATTGTTGCTAAAGGACAGAACGGAATTTTTACAGTCTCGGGTGATTAAAAAGGGAATCTTGTAACGTCTCGAGAAGAGAACAAGTTCTGTTTTGTCAGAGTTAACCACAATTTTCGGCCCAGGTGGAATAGCCATTCTAAGTTTGGCCGTCATAAGGTCACGTAGCGTCTGGGGATATTTCCCTGTGAAGATCGTTGCATCGTCGTCCGCGTTGGCAACAATCTGACAGCCTCCTCCCTCTGTGTCCCGAAGTAGCTTGTTCACTACTAGGTTCCACAGGAGTGAGAGGAGACGCCTCCTCGAGGGGTGCCTCTGCTGACGAACCTGGTCAGAGCCGAAGAGCCAAGTGTAGATGTCACAGCCCTGAATTTGAGCATCTGGTTGATCAATCTCACTAGCCGGCTTTCGATCCCCAGATCAGTCAGTGGTTCAGTAATTGCTTCCGGGTAGACGCTGTTAAACGCGCCCTCGATGTCAAGAAAGGCAACGAGGGTAAATTCGTTTAGTTAGAAAGATTTCTCTACAGTGGCAGTGATCGAGTGACGAGCCGTTTCAGTGGATATTCCTTTTCCTGTATGCATGTTGTGCGTTTGATATGAGGTTCTATAGGTAAAGAGGTCCTCAAATGGAGGGATAGAATGCGGTCGAAGGGTTTTAAGCAGAACGGCCGTCAGGCTGATCGGTCCGAAGTCTTTTGAGGTGACGTGCGAGGCTTTTCCAGCCTTGGGTATAAGGACTACTTTAGAGATTTTCCAGGGTTCAGGGATCTAGACCCGTCCTAAAGATTTCAAGAAAGATGGTCTGGAGCCAGTTGATGGCAATGTTGTTCGCATACTGAAGGTGTGTAGGTGTGATACCGTCGGGTCCGGGTGATTTGAACGGTTTGAGACTGTTTGTTGCCCATCTGATGTTGTGAGTGTTGAAGAGAGCGGGGTTAAGAGGCACCACGTCTGTGCCCGGACGAAAGCACGGCTTTTTTTTGGGAACAACCCGGAAAGTGCTTGCAAAGAGGTTCTTTTGGCCTGCCTGACTTCCTTTTTATAAAGAGAGAGGATCTGTTTATAACTTGACCAGGATTGGTCTATGTTTAGGGACTTGGCTTGGCTAAAGAGTGACCTGCAGCTTTTGCGGAGATTGCTAAGGCGTGGGTCCACCATGCTGGTTTCTTATTGTATTGTAGGCGTACTTTGGACGGAGGCCCTCCCGGTGCTTTTCTGGGATGGATTACTGTAATTGTGGAGTAGAAATGCATTTATATGTCTTCGGACAAGAATACAGGTACGAGTGTTACCTTGACCGTTAGCTACTATTAGCTTGTATTCGGGTGATCCTATTCCAGAAACCTTTCCGCACACCAACCAAGGTTCCTGGATCAGGACCACGTCAGCTCCGCCTCCAGCCAGGCGGAGTAAAAGAGCAGCCGAGGCTGCTTTACAGTGGTGGAGGTTTATCTGCAGAATCTTGTCAGACATCTGAAGACTTTACCTGCACCACTGTAGCATTAGCGTCGTCGTCATCAGACGCCACATCAGAGGTGACCTCCCTGTCACTTGCTTGCCATACATTTTTAAGGTCCCGCGCTATGGTTGACGCGTCGGATGGAAGACCGTACTGAACCCGGAAGCCAGTCCCCTCCAGACCGCGTCGATGGGAGCCAGAGACTACCTTGTTAAGGATCGGCGCAGGCTTGATGAACAGGCCTCGGCTTCTCCTCAATTTTTACCGCTCACCAGTCATGAGTGGGCATGCTCGGGTTGCACCTTTGCAACGTTTTTAAGAGCTGTTCGGGATTCGTGAACGTGGACGGGAACCACATCCTAGCTCTTGGTGCGACGGGGACATCAGTCTAGTCAACTGGTACTAGCTTAGCAGCCGGGTAAACTTGGCCTAGGTTGGCGACGGCTGCTTTATTGTGAGCTTTGCCGACCTGTTGTCGTCACAGGCTATTGCCTTGACCATGCCCTGGTACCATCCAATGTCCTTGCAGACAGGGGGAGGCCCAGGCTCCTTCTCCAGCAGCTTGAAGCAGCGGATGGCTAGTGCCGTCTCCACCCACTTCAACTGGCTTCTCGGGATCTTGCCGTCCGGATTGCCTTGGTCGAGGACTCCCCTTCGGACTTCTCTCCTTAGCCATCTGGGCGAAGGACCTTCCTGGTTGAACCCGCGACTTCTTTGCGCTTGGTGCGGGAACATCTTGAGAGCGCTGCCTTTTGGTTAGGGCCCCCAGTCGGGTCAGGAGGCTCTCGGCACGGGTCGCTTTACACCTTAGTCCAGCCCTAGGTACCTCAGACCTTGACTACTGCCACCGTGCATATATTAAGGTTATTGAGGAACCATATTATATACCGGGAGCAAAAATCTTGGCTAACACCAGCTCTGAAAAGAACCACTTATAAAGTTCTCAATGAGTTGTTATTTTATTTTGTTTAATTATTTTACAGCGCGCGTCTCTTCGGTTTCACAATTTCAACTAAAGAGATCGAGATGTGAGTTTCTTGTATCGATATCTATATTTAGATATCGATACATCGAAACTGTTGGTTATATTATTATCGATACTTAGAATTTAACATTATGAATATTTACATTTAAATCTACACTTTACATTCGGCTAACCTGACTACAGATCGCCCACGATCTAGTTATGTTATCTTTTGGTACAATATATGGTGCTACAATGTTTTGAACTTAAAATATACATACAAGTAACTTAACAACAAAGACCTATAGTGGTCGAGATACATTGAATCCAAGGCTTAAGCCTTGCTGGCTCCAGCACTCCCCGATATGGCATTTGCGTTAATTGACAGTCTTCAATATCAGTCACCTCATAACGATCATTCTCAAAGACTCTACTTATCTTATACGGTCCACGATACTTTGGAGCAAATTTTTTATTGACTCCCGGTGTTGTATCTACATTTCGAACAGCAACATAATCTCCTACTTGATACGTTAACGGAGCTTTATGTTTTTTGGCGTATAACCTCTCGTTTCTTAATTGTGAACATAAGATGCTTTCGCTAGCTTTTTCCCTCATTGCTCCTAGGTCTCTATTTTCAACGTTCAGTCTGTCCTCTAGGTATTCTGTTAATTCATCTACTATAGGGCCCTTCTGATTTACTCCAAACAACAACATACTCGGTGTTTCCTGAGTACTACTATGGACGGCATTGTTTATGGCGTGTTCAACTTTGTTCATCAACTTATACCAATCTGCTTGCTGAATCGGCTCGGATAATTTACCTAACATGGGAGTAAGGACTCGGTTGACTCGCTCAACTTGACCATTAGCCTGAGGTGCTCCCGTGGCCACTTTGATGTGCTCTATGCCTCGTTCTTGCAAAAACTGACTAAACTCTAATGATGTAAAGCACGTGCCTCTATCGGATATAACTCTAGTGGGTCGACTATAAAATTCAAAGTATTTACCCAGGACATCTTTAGCTTCCCTAGTACTGGTGCTGTTTACTGGAAATAGTTTCACAAATTTTGTGAACGCATCTACAATAACTAAAAGGTGTTTTCTCTTTGACAAAATACTTGGCAACGGTCCTAGGTGATCTATGTGAATTGTATGAAAAGGAACAGGTGACTTCGGAATACTATGTAGAGTTCGATTATGAATTGTTTTTGGCATAGAATGCAAAATACATGGTAGACAGTTTCGAATATACTGTGCAACTTTGCTGCGCATTAATGGAAACCAATACGTTTTCGTTAAGTCATTTACACATTTCTCCACTGCTAAATGTCCTAATTTCTCGTGTGACATTCTAATTACTTGTTCTTCCATGCCTTCCGGTACATACATGCCTAATTTATTGTCGCTACTCCTTTTGTATATGACTGCATCTATCATCTCAAAGTCTGTCTCTACTCCGTCCTCTATCATTTGTCTAATTTTAACTATTTCTTTATCTCGCATTTGTTCAGTTTGCAATATCAGGTCAACGTCATCTGGTGTCACACCTACTACTCCAATAGTTTCAATTAATTTACATAATGGTTCCTCTATATATTCAAACGTTTGCGTTCCAGTTGTTCGCACGCTACAGTTAGATCCCCCCACCCCTTTTTTGAAATCGCTTCTATGCTCTACACTGTGAGTTTCATCTCTATCTCTATGCACATTTTCGTCTTCCTCTCTATGGTAATTTTCATCTTCGTCTCTACTGTCATCATCATCTTCATCTCTATAGGCATCTTCATCTTCACTGTCATCATCCTCTTCGTCTCTACAGTACACACTATTCTGTTCTCTACGCTGACTCACAATATTCCCAACGGTGTTGCCTACAATTCCGACGGATTTTGTTTTTAACTCTACAGGATAAACTTCCTTATTGCCAACGATTTCTTCAACTTGAGACTGCCTACTGAGTGCATCTACATGTGCCATATTAACACCAGGCCTATGTATTATGGAGTAGTCATAATTTTCCAGCTCTAAGGACCAACGTGCAATTTTTGGACTGCTGGTTTTCTTACTTAACGTCTATTTTAAATGGCCTATGCTATAAGTATACTCTAAAGCGACGCAATGCATAGATGATGCCTAAGGTCTCCAACTCGAAACTATGATAACGAGATTCTACCTCTGTCGTCTTGCCTGAATAGAACGAAATAGGATGCATCTTTCCGTCATCTTGTCTTTGCAACAGAACAGCTCCATATCCATGTGAGCTGGCATCAGTGTGTAGCTCAGTCTCTCGTTCTGGATTAAAAATAGCTAGCACTGGAGGATTTGCCAAAGCCGTTTTTAATTTTTGGAATGCTTCCAATTGGTCTTTATTCAAAGGAAAAGGGCCTCCTGCTTTAAGCAACTCAACTAACGGTTTTGCTGTTTTAGCAAATGACATCATGAAACGTCGAAAATACGAGAAAAACCCAAGGCACGAATGTAACGACTTAACATTTTGAGGAATTGGATAATTTCTTATCGATTCTATATGGGAGTCACTTGGTACTATACCCTTTCGAGTGACCTTGTAGCCTAAGAATTTAATGTCTTGTTGTAAGAATGCACATTTCTTCATATTAACCTCAAGGTTATGCTCACTAATACGGTCTAACAATTTCTCTAAAATCTCTAGATGTTCCTCAACGGTTTTTGTTGCCACTAAAATGTCGTCCATATACACTACAATGTTTTTATTTCTAATAAAGTCTCTCAATAAGTCAGAAACAAATCTCTGAAATATGGCGGATCCATTTTTGAGACCAAAAGGCATTCTAAGATATTCGTACTGTCCATGAGGAGTAACAAATGACGTAAATGGTATTGATTTTTCATCTACTCCTATTTGGTGATATCCGCTTTTGAAATCTAAGATTAAAAAACAAAGTTTGTTCTCTAAGTACTCAAGGCAATCCTCAATGAGAGGTAACGGGAAATTGTCTTTAATTATTCTTTTGTTCAGCCCCCGATAATCCACGCACATGCGAATTTCTCCGGATTTCTTTTTTACTAACACTAACGGCGAAGCATAAGGGGATTCACTATGTCGAATAACTTTCTTTTCTAAAAGGTCCTCTACGATTTCTGATACCCTATCTCTTTCATAATACGATAACCGACGAGGATGACAATAAAATGGTGTAGTGTCTGTTACTCTAATGCTCATATTATATTTCGGGGGTGCTGTAAAATCACATTTCTTATGTAAATAATGAGATTTAATTAATTCCTCACATTTCTCTGCAGCATCATTACCAAATTCTCTACTGATGTTAACGGATGATTTTTCTTCAATCTCTACGCTTGCACAAAAATTATTGAAATTATTATCTTCCTTTAAGTCTTCGCTATCATCAGGATTTTGTAACATTTCACATGTTTCGTTCTTATTACTATTGATTTCTACTTCGTTGCTAATGGCAGTTATTATCGTATGGTTACTTAAAATACTACTTGATATTTGATTATTGTTATTAAATTGATTACTGGTGAATAAAGCTGCACAAGTTGAATTAAGAGTATTATGATTTATTGAATTTAAAGGTGATCGATACTGAGCATTAATATTCTTCTTATGGACTAATTTGACTTCAATGATCTTTAAAGCATCTCTTCCTAATAGAACAGGCAGAGGTATTATCTTATCATCTACAATGTTTAATGAAATTACATATGTCTTCTTGACAAATTCAATTTGAAACTTCATTTTTCCCCACGTAGGAATGGGTTGTCCTCCTAATCCGTGGTACTTACTTATATTTGATTTCAAAATTATACTTTTAGGGATAAGTGACTTATGAACAAAACTTACGGGACTACCTGTATCGAACAAACTATAAATACTTGTGCTTCTTTTTTCACCAAACAATGCTCATAATTTTATCGACTGCACGGCTGCCAACTCGTCTTCATTCGTCTCACCCATACTCTCAGCGTCCTGTACTGCTGCTATTGTTGTTGTGACTCTACGCTTAGGACACTGTGCGTACTGGTGATCTGTACTCCAACATCCGAAACACGCTCCATCTGGACGCTTTGGTTGAGGGCATTCCTTCATGACATGTCCAAAGCGACGACAATTATAGCATCTTGTCTCGTTCACGTTCTGGTTATGGCTGGTCACACTATTTGCGATTGGTCTTCCCTTGGTGATCTCGTTGTTGCGACCAAACACCGGTGCTGTTACCTTACGGGTTTTCTCGTAGGTCATCATTTGGTCACGCAGCTCACTCAGCGAAGTGCAATATAACATGGATGCTGCCAATCCTGTCCGGTCTTGCAATCCTTCCACTATAAACTTGACGACATCTGTGGTAGCTAACTCTGCTTGTGCTGCTATGCCACACATGACAACAAAGTATTGCAGAGCGCTCTCTCCTTTGGCAATTTTGCGAGCTTCCAACTGCTTGCAGACATCCCACGACGTAACCTTTTTCTCAAAAACTTGGAGTAATTCACATCGCAAGTCTTTCCAAGTCAACGGAGCAACATGAGCAATGTACGTCTTTGCAGATCCAGCTAGCAATTGTTTTGCCAATATCCAACGCTTAGCCTCTGATACATCATATAGGGTCATAATGTCTTCAAAGTCTCGTACCCACTGCACGATGGAGTAGCTGTCATCGCCGGAAAATGAGCGCACTAATGCATCGATTTTAGTGACTTCAAATCGCTCCTTTGGTCCATTCCGCAACTCTGTTGCTTCCTTCTCGCAATGGGCCGTAGCTATTTGTAATTCCGCTACTTGTTTGCGCAACGTCAATAATTGCATCGTTTTTTGCAATCGTCTCATCTCTTCTTCTTCCGAGAATCGCAACGCATTTTCTTGTGGTGAAATAGCTTTGGCCGCCGCGTTCGATTGTATATGGTTGTCTCTTTCTCTCTCACATTCGTTTGCCTCGTCTGCTGTTGGCGCCAAATTTCCTAGATTTTGCATGTCCACAAATGCTTCGCTGACTGTCGTTTTTTCATCCGCTCCTAGCAGCTGTTGAATCAACTCGCTCGCGCTGGTTTCGTGATGGCTTGAATCTGACATGGCTTTCAGAGCTGCCCGCAGTTGATAAATTGTGGCGTCCTCACTGAAATTGACGCCGTAGCCACTCAGTATGAAAGCTAGCTCTTCTTTTGATTTTCGCAGAATTTCAGTGTATTTCATGGCCAATGTTCAACAGACTTCATTTGCGTGTACCCCACACCTGAATTATAAAGTTCTCAATGGTTGTTACTTTATTTTGTTTAATTATTTTACAGCGCGCGTCTCTTCGGTTTCACAATTTCAACTAAAGAGATCGAGATGTGAGTTTCTTGTATCGATATCTATATTTAGATATCGATACATCGAAACTGTTGGTTATATTATTATCGATACTTAGAATTTAACATTATGAATATTTACATTTAAATCTACACTTTACAACATAAACAATTCTTAAGATAAATACCTAAAAGTTTTGTGACGCTGATGTCCGTTGACTCATCGAGTAGAAGACTGAATTTGGAGTCTCCTATATCTGCGCACAAGTCTTCATAAAAATGACGCGCCAAAACATTTTTAATAATGCTGGTGCATTTTGTGCGATGAAGCTTCATTCGCCCGGCCGTTGCACTATCAAAGTGTTTGCTGCATATGTTTCCCAAATGATCAGCTTGCGCCATAGCTGTGTGTTGTGCAATAAACAGACACAACGCCACTTCCTGCTCCACAGTTTTCGTAGGCAAGGTACCAAAATCAATTTTATTTTTTTGATGGAAGCCGCCCATGGCACTTGTGTGTTTTTTGGTTTTTGCATGAGCACGCAAGTCACTAAGCTTGGCAGTGAATGTCGTCTTGCAGTAGCTGCAATAGACCCTTGTGTCATCCGTGACATCCTTTCGAAGCCATGCTTTAAACTCTTCGCTTTTAAGCCAAGCATCACGGCACTTTTGTGTGTATTCCTTTGGCATAGCGAAAAATTTGTAAACCATCCGCCAATTTCGTGCACTTTTGATACTGTGATGATACTTTGCCGTAGTGGTGGTTTTGGCAAATATCGATAAAAAAAAATGCATGATTAAGCTGCCAGATTTATCAAAAATGGTTTTTTCTTGAAAGTGGCAACATATTTTTATGAAATTGGTGGCAACATTAAAAAAAGCGGAAAAAAAGTCAAATGCATTTCTAAAAAAGCCAGAATTCCCGCTTCCCGCAATTCCCAAATTTTTCCCGCAATTGGTCTGCAAAACCCGTCAGATTTGACGGGAAAAAAGCTAAGTTGGCAGCACTGCATACAAAGCGAGTGAAACCACTAAAATGCCTCTACATATGTATGTATTGTTTGCATAGTGGCTTAAGTTACCTTTCACATTGTTAAAAACTTAAAAATATATGAAAAGAATTTTATATATATAGATTGAAACATTGTTACATTGAAATTGAATTCATGTATTTATTTCTGTAAGAAATTTACAATGTTTTTTTACGAAATTACTGACCAGCTGCGAAGTGATCGATTTAGTTCATGAAAGACTGAATAAGTTCATTCGTTCATCTTAATGATCCGTTTTTCAGAACGAAACGACACAGCTCGAGACGGTGCTCGTTCTATCTTTCCTGTCGATACAAACCTTTTTTTTTTGTATCACAAACAAATAAATCAAAATTAAAGCAATTAACCAAATTTGACATTTGTCAAAAGTAGGCTAGCAATTGCTTGAAATATTTCCATTCAATAATTCAATTTTACTTAATAAAATAAGCCTTTCAATACAATTTTCATTTTCAGTACAAACCGTAACTTGTTTGTATTTTGAATTTATATTTAAATTATTGGCGGTCATTGAAGTATTTTTTTCTATTGGCTTAACGGTCACACTGCGCTGATGGTAAACATCGATATTGCTGAAGAACATCGATGATATAAATATAAACATGGTAAGCCGATAACTAAAGGTCCCATTTTCTTTTCTCTAATTCTTATTCTCGCGGCGCGAAATTTAAAATGTATTTTCTTTATTTGTTAATTCAATTATAATTCAAAATAGTACAACTTCAACAAACCAAAATAAATATGAATTATCTAAAAAATAAAGTTAATTTTCAAGAATGTTTAATGGTGGTGAAGTTGGTATATTAATTGTAAAAAAAAATTGTAAGAAATCAAGGCTGCCAAATTTGGACCAAGGTAGCCAAAACTTATTATTGACGCGGCCAACAGCTGCATTTATCAAATATAATTATATAATCCAATCGCGAAACTTCTTGCTTATTGTTCTTAATTGTATTTCTGTAAAAAAAGTTAAAGTTATTGCCGAAATAAACGATGTAGCTCAGATAAGTGATGTAAAAAGACATCGATGTTTTAACAACGATATTTCTCGATGCTTTCACTCTCAATACGCTCTTTTCGCCGCCCTGACAGTCAGTGTTGCCAATTTAGCTATTTTCCCGACAGATTTAGTGGGTTGCAACTGGCAAATGAGGGATAAATTGCAAAACAGCGGGAATTTTAGCTACTTCAAAAATAATTTTAGCTTTCTGAAAACATCTGGTAGCTTCATGTATTTTTATGCTTTACGATACCACACTTAAATACTTTGTAGAATTTTTTCCATTTGAATGGCAAAAAAAAATCGATAAGCCAAAAGAGCATTACATTTTATCGTTTTTAACTATAAAATCAATTGAATCGAGTTTTATACTCGACCGCGATTGTAAGATGTAAATGCCTAAAATATATACAGTGGTCCACTAATGTCTTCATACCTCTTAACTTTGTCAAATTGTTTTATATAAAAAAAGATTGAATGAAGATTTCTTAATTTAATAATTTATTCATTTAAATTCCGTTTGAATGATGCAAAAATATCCTTAAAAGTGTATTTTTTATTGCTAAAAATCCACTTTTTGTATGAGAAGGAGGAAAAAGGGGTTAAAATAGTAATTTTTAGCAAATTTTAAAAAGTCATAAAAAAATATTAGCGAGGAGATTTTTCAAATTTTTTTTTGCATTCACTCCTAGAATTGTTTAAAGAATTTTTCGCATCAAAATATTCCAAAAACACTGGATTAAATCAATAAAAATATCGTTCCTTTACTCTAGCGTTCTTTTTAGCTATCAAAAATTTTTTTTTTAGCTATTTTCAGCTATTTTAAAAGTATATTTTGGCTTTTTCATGTCCCGAAGAGTTGGCAACACTGCTGACAGTACGTTTATAGTAATTTAAGCAGCGTTTGCAATGCTGAAGTAAATTTATTAAAATTGGTCAGAGAGACTATAGCTACAAGGAGGCTTACATGCGTTTTTTCAAAGTTGTCATAAAAAGTCTTCTTTTAGTTTATATTTATATTTTTAAGACACAAACTGTTTGAAACTTTTTCTTTTTTTGGCTATTTCTGGCTTTTTCAAAGGTTAGTTTGGCTTTTTTAAGACCCGAAAAGTTGACAGCACCGACTAAAATAAATAAAATTGATCGATACTATCGATAAAAAAAATTGCTTGCTGTAGTAGAGTTGGGCTTTTTATTTCAAATTGCTGAATAAGTTCAATCATTCATTTTTCAATCGTGAACTAAATCAGTCATTTAGTTCAGTTATTCAGTTTGTCAGTTGGTCATGAGCTATGAAAACGATATGGTTTCTATTCAGTTGCTCATGAACTATGAAAGATAATAGGTCATTCAGTTAGTAATTTGCCTATGAACGATAAACGATGTGAATAGGCTGTTTCTCTTTAGTGGAATGTGAAATGTGTTTTAAGTTTTTAATTAGAATAGAGGACAAATGGCCATTAGATTTGATATTATCTTTTAATTTTTTTTTGGTTATACTTACCCTGGTTTCATGAAAATGAGAAAAAAGAGTAAATTGGATTATATTTTTTGGGATAAATTATCTTTCACATTGTTTAAAACTTAAAAATGTATGAAATTGATACATTTATGCAAGTAATTGAATCCACTCGTGGAACTCCATGTAATTGTATTTTTCTACAAAATTTAATTTTTTTTCAAAAAAATTAACTGACCAACTGCAAAATGTACAATTTAGTTCATGATTGACTGAATAAGTTCATTAGTTCATCTTTATGAACCGTTCATTTGAACTTTTTCAGAACGAAACGACACAACTCTACTTGCTGTAGCAACCCTAACACTGCGACGGTGCTCGTTCTTTCCTGTCGATACGCCAGTGCAGGCGTGTAGTGTTTTTAAAGTTGGTCCAAGCGAAATCAATAAACATCCAAAATGGTAGGTGCAAATTAACCAAAATAAATGCAGCAAATGCAACTTAATTGAATGTGCCAAACAAGTGTGTGAAGATTTCATGTCTTTGCAACAGGCAAATTCATGAAATTACGCAAAATAAAAAACTGTTGACGTGACAAGGCACAACTTATCGTCTGCCCCCTACGTTTGTGCATGTGTATTTGTGTGGTGTGTGTGTGAGACAGCAGTGAAATGCAAGACAAAGAAAATAGGACAAGGGGAACTAAAATGACGTATGCAGTTTGCTATTGAAAAGACCGAGAAAAAAACTTGGCTGACAACAACGAAAATGTTAACAGATGTTTGGTTCTAGGCGTTTGCGGTGATGCACATACATGTACATACACTTGCAATGGTATTTCAAGAACTCAAGTATTTCTTGTGAAATAACCAACAACGCAAGTGGTTTTTGTTCGGCTCTAACCTCAAAAAAATCACATCGTCTGAACGATGATGGAGATTTGTGAGTATAAATGTAATGTGAATTATTAATTAATATAAATTATGTAAAAAATGAGAAGAATGAATTATAACAATTAAAATTTGTAGGAGTAGTGAATCAAACAAGCTGCAGCCACTGTATGTGTGAATTGTATATGTGTGTGTTGCACACGCCATTTTTAATAAGCAACAGCACCGATGACAGTTACTTATCTCTCTCTTTCTATTTGTCGCTCTCTCTTTTTGCTTGCTGTTCGCTTGCTTGATGCTGCTGTTTATAGGTCAACTTCACCGTCGACGAAATCCGTGGCCTGATGGACCAGAAGCGTAATATTCGCAACATGTCCGTCATTGCCCACGTCGATCACGGCAAATCCACGCTGACCGACTCCCTGGTGTCCAAGGCTGGTATCATTGCCGGTGCCAAGGCTGGCGAGACCCGTTTCACGGATACGCGCAAGGACGAGCAGGAGCGTTGCATTACCATCAAGTCAACGTAAGATGCCTTGCTTTACCACGCCCCCATCTCTTCTAATTATTAATGATCTGTTATTTTCCTTAGTGCCATCTCCATGTACTTTGAGGTGGAAGAGAAGGATCTGGTTTTCATCACTCAACCTGATCAGCGTGAGAAGGAATGCAAGGGTTTCTTGATCAATCTGATCGATTCACCCGGTCACGTTGATTTCTCATCTGAGGTGACCGCTGCCCTCCGTGTCACCGATGGTGCCCTCGTCGTCGTCGATTGTGTGTCCGGTGTGTGCGTGCAAACCGAGACTGTGCTCCGTCAGGCTATTGCCGAGCGCATCAAGCCCATTCTGTTCATGAACAAGATGGACCGTGCTCTGCTGGAGCTGCAGCTGGATGCCGAGGAATTGTATCAGACTTTCCAGCGCATCGTCGAGAACGTGAACGTCATCATTGCCACCTACAACGACGACGGTGGCCCAATGGGAGAAGTCCGTGTGGATCCCTCCAAGGGCTCTGTCGGTTTCGGTTCCGGTCTCCACGGCTGGGCCTTCACCCTCAAGCAGTTCTCCGAGATGTACTCTGAGAAGTTCAAGATTGATGTTGTCAAGCTAATGAACCGGTAAGTCACTCTGACCCAAAAAACATTACCATCTCCCCTCGCTTTTAGCACAATACGTGTGACGCTGAGCGTGCGAATTCTTTAGACTCCCCACTCCCTTAATTGGAATTGTGTGTTGTTTTAAGAACCGCGCGTGTTGAGGGCGCCACAAGTGCAACAACAATAAAAGCAGATGAAAACTGAAGTCGCTGCTGAAACGCTGCATCGGGACCTCTTTCCTAATGTCCAAACGGTGCATTGCTAAGGCAGCGATTCAACAAATCTTTATCTATATTGCTAGAAATCTTACGTCACTTTTTCTGGGCGGGGTCAATTCAGCCAATTAAATATTCCTCTAATCTCAAATAATCTATTGAGATGTTTATTTTGACCAATTCTACGTTGGCTACGTGGACGTTAAAGTATAATTAAAAATAATTTGCTATACTAACAATTAAATTTAAAAATATGAATATTTAAAATTTTAAACTGAGAAGATAAAATTGGAGAGAAAGTTTAATTAATAAAAAAATATATAAAATTTAAATAAAATAAAAAGTTATGAAAAATAATATTAGGAAAGTACAGCACAAACTAGAAAAATTCTGAATCAAACATTTCCAAAAAAAACAACGCGACTTTTAACAAGATTTTATTTATTTACTTACATGAGTAGACTTATGTTTACACTTTTAACTAGGTATTTTTGATATTCGCGTTAGTTTTATTAGTTTTTTGTTTAAAACTTTTGGTTACAAAAATACTGTTGAAAAAAGAACAAGCAAAGAAAACAAAACATTTTGTTCAGATATTATTTATCATAAATAATTTATATTTTTAAAGACAATTTTAACCTTTAGTAGTAGAAAGTATTCCAAATTTTTGAATAAAAATTATATTAAATAAATTTTATATTTAAAAAGAAAAGTCAAGGCAAAATGTAGAGCTAAGTTTTCTTAATTTAATTCACGAGATTTGTGCCAATTTTGTGTACTCAGTTTCTTTTTTTTTCATTTCCATTTTTTCTTTACATTATATTTTAGATTTATCTAAATTGTTTAAATACCTTAAGATTCTTCGCATTAAATGTGTATTGTTGTTTTTGTTGTTGCTTACAGTCTGTGGGGTGAGAACTTCTTCAATGCCAAGACCAAGAAATGGCAGAAGCAAAAGGAGGTGGACAACAAGCGTTCCTTCTGCATGTACATTCTGGATCCCATCTACAAGGTGTTCGATGCCATCATGAACTACAAGAAGGAGGAGATCGACAATCTGCTGACCAAGATCGGTGTTGCCCTCAAGCACGAGGATAAGGACAAGGACGGCAAGGCTCTGCTGAAGACTGTGATGCGCACCTGGTTGCCAGCCGGTGAGGCTCTGCTTCAGATGATTGCCATCCACTTACCATCGCCAGTGGTTGCCCAGAAGTACCGTATGGAGATGTTGTACGAGGGTCCCCATGATGATGAGGCTGCCGTCGCTGTCAAGAACTGCGATCCCGATGGCCCTCTGATGATGTACATCTCCAAGATGGTACCGACCTCCGATAAGGGACGTTTCTATGCCTTCGGCCGTGTGTTCTCCGGCAAGGTCGCCACCGGCCAGAAGTGCCGCATCATGGGCCCCAACTACACTCCCGGCAAGAAGGAGGATCTGTACGAGAAGGCCATCCAGCGTACCATTCTGATGATGGGTCGTTATGTTGAGGCCATTGAGGATGTGCCCTCTGGCAACATTTGCGGTCTGGTCGGTGTCGATCAGTTCCTGGTCAAGACCGGTACCATCACCACCTTCAAGGATGCCCACAACATGAAGGTAATGCTATTTAAAATGTCTAATCTCAATTGCTGCAATATCTCTAATCTTATGCTCATCCAAAATCTCAGGTCATGAAGTTCTCCGTGTCCCCTGTCGTGCGTGTGGCTGTCGAGCCCAAGAACCCAGCTGATTTGCCCAAATTGGTTGAGGGTCTGAAGCGTCTGGCCAAATCCGATCCTATGGTGCAGTGCATCATTGAGGAGTCTGGCGAGCACATCATTGCCGGTGCCGGTGAATTGCATTTGGAAATTTGCCTTAAGGATCTGGAAGAGGATCACGCTTGCATCCCCCTGAAGAAGTCCGATCCCGTGGTCTCTTACCGTGAAACCGTCTTCGAAGAATCCAACCAGATGTGCTTGTCCAAGTCTCCCAACAAGCACAACCGTCTGCTCATGAAGGCTTTGCCCATGCCCGATGGTCTGCCCGAGGATATTGATAACGGTGATGTTAGCTCCAAGGATGATTTCAAGGTGCGCGCCCGTTATCTGGCCGAGAAGTACGACTACGATGTGACCGAGGCCCGTAAGATCTGGTGCTTTGGCCCCGATGGCACTGGACCCAACTTCATTCTCGATTGCACCAAGTCCGTGCAGTACCTCAACGAAATCAAGGATTCCGTCGTTGCTGGCTTCCAGTGGGCCTCCAAGGAGGGTATCATGGCCGATGAGAATCTGCGTGGTGTGCGCTTCAACATCTATGACGTCACCCTGCACGCTGATGCCATCCATCGCGGTGGTGGCCAGATCATTCCCACGACCCGTCGTTGCCTGTACGCCGCTGCCATCACAGCCGGTCCCCGTCTGATGGAGCCCGTCTATCTGTGCGAGATTCAGTGCCCCGAGGTTGCCGTTGGTGGCATCTACGGTGTCCTGAACAGACGTCGTGGCCACGTTTTCGAGGAGAACCAAGTCGTTGGCACTCCCATGTTCGTCGTCAAGGCATATCTGCCCGTCAACGAATCCTTCGGCTTCACCGCCGATCTGCGCTCCAACACCGGTGGCCAGGCCTTCCCTCAGTGCGTGTTCGACCATTGGCAGGTGCTGCCCGGTGATCCATGCGAGCCATCCAGCAAACCCTACCAGATTGTCCAGGATACCCGCAAACGCAAGGGTCTCAAGGATGGTCTGCCCGATCTGTCGCAGTATTTGGACAAGTTGTAAGCGACGACGACTCCCAATTTCAGCTGCAGCTGGCTAATATCAACCAACTATGAAGATCCGATCAAAACAGGCAGCAACAACTAACAACAACAACATCAGCAATGTCGCTGTGGCCGCTGGCAGCGCTTAAAAACACACATTTAAAGAAATTTTGATGATTATTAATTGTATAACAGTAAAAACAACAACAAAATAAATCAAGTAAATGATTATAATTTAAGTTTATATAAAAACAAATACATACATAGAAAGCACTTAAATGTGCTTGTAACATAAAAAAAAGTAGAAACAAACGAGGGGAAAAGTTTAAAAGGGAAAACAAACGCTGGTAACAACAGTCATGTTAACTTAACAGCGATGGAAATACAAAGACCAGCTCGAATTTATACTTAACATTGCAGATAGGGATGTGAATTTAAACAAAATCCTGGATTATAAAATTTAATTTGGGTTATATTCAGAAAATATTGTCGTTTTTGATTTGCTTTTGATTATTTTTAACCAAATATAAATCAGTTGACGGAACGACCCTTTTTGCACACTGATTATTTTTTGATTTCGTGAACAGCTGACAGCCTGGGCGAACAGCTAATTGACAACTAAAAAGTATACAAAAATGGGCATAATTGCACAAAATGCCGAAAGAAAGTCATCGAATATGTTTTTATTGAATATTCGTAGATTTACAATGCAAACAAACACCAACTGTCACACAGCTGTTCGAAACCAAATCAAAATGAAGAAATAATCAGTCTCAGAGCTGATTTTTCGAAATCAATTAGTAAGACCACATTTCTCTGATTTGCTCTGGGCACACTGAAAATTTTGTATGGAGCAGCTGTGAACAGCTGACTGAAAAATCAAAATCAAATCAAAAGCAAATCAAAAACGTTTACCGGAATCCCACTATTGTCTGATATTCCGGTGATCACTGCTTAAAATTTCCTTCGCAAAATTATGTTAGAGAGAGATAGCTTGACAGAAACTTAAGACATCGCCTCTGCAATAATTTGTTACGATATTTTTTTACATCACTAATCGCAGAAGCGTTTTGTCTAGCTATAAAATGGCTGAATTATCAACACTGCTCTGCTAAAACATTTAACAGCTGTTGGTTGCATTCGACGACATTCACGGGGGTTGACGTTATCTACTAGAGATGATAAATTTTAGATATTTTACAAAAATATTTTTTTTTTAATTATTATTTCTTTATTTTTTTTAGATACAATTTGTATTTTTGAGCCTTTTCTGCAAGCTGCGTACCACATGTGACTTGTTACAGAAATTTTGTTATCAAGCGATTTGAAAAGTATGTGTTAAGTCGTGACTTTTCGGGCCTACTGGGCTTCTGGCTTTTTACTTGGGCCCGGGCCCAAAAAAAAAGAAGCCCGAACAGGCCCGTGCCCATCTCTATTATCTACTGTTGTTTTTGTTACTGCACCGAAGTGTGCGTAAAACTCGCCGCGTGGCCGAGTGCAAAATCACAAAGCAAAGCACACAAAGCCAATCAATGTTAATGATTACAACAAATGAGCGACACGCTGCGTATGGCAAATAAAAACAACAACAATTGCTCGCTGTGTGGGGTGGGAGCAGACAAAGAGACAGACAGACTGAAAAACAAGAACTCCCACACAATGCGCTCTCATTCTTTGTGCTATGCTCACGGTTGCCACAATTGGCGTTTTTGCGCCAAAACTGGCTCTTTTTCTTCCTTTTGGCGCAATGGCACTTTATTTTTCGATTTGGCTCTTTTTTTCATCAGTTCAGAATCAGTTATTTTGTATAGTTTTAGATTGAAGTACATATTTATTTTTATTTAATAACGTAATCACTTAATTAAAATGAAAATGTGAATATGTGTTATTGCTTTAAGTGTTTGTGAACTAAAT
>JBAMBL010000260.1:0-75504 GCA_037043405.1 Drosophila subquinaria
ATTATTGCACTCAGTTACAGTTGTTTGTCCTTTTAAAGTGAATACCAGGGAAGCCGTAAATAAGATTTGACACAAAATTACCACAGATTAAGGCATTTGGTTGCATTTTATTTGTTAGCAGCTGTTAACTGAGTGCAATTAGTTGTAATTTGACCAGTTTGAAGTTCTTCAACTGGTATTTATTATTTATTATTATATTCAAAAGAAAACTCTAACAAGAATTCATTTCACTTATGGAATAGCAATTGTACTTTAAGCTTTAGAAAACATTTCAAATTAAGTTATCACATTGAAGTGACTGAAAATGTTTTTAAAAGAGAAAGTTATTTTTTCATAAGCTATAATTTTTGGTTAAGGTTCAGTATTGAGATCAAATATAGTACATATTCAATTAAATTCCGCTTAAATTATTCAACACATTTGGTCTTCCATTGTAATTGTGATAAAATACAACGAAAATAAAATTAAAAATAATATATATGTACATGTATATAAATAATAATTTGCATTTGCCGAATGCGATAAAACAAGTGTAAATATACGACTATATTGCCGGCATGGCATTGAATCATCTGTGTGCTATATAAAGACCCCAAATCCTCTCCTTCGCTTCATGATCCCTTTCATACTCGGTACGAGTATCAGTATCTTTCGAACAATAATTTTCACACAGAATTTAACACATACCCGAGTGCTCGAGGAGTCACCAGAAGGCAATAACTCTTTGGCTCACCTGGACAGGCAGCTGCTGAGCGTTGAATGGGAATGGGAAACATGTTGCAATGCTGCGAATGGAGAATGGGAAATGGCGAATGGCGAATGGCGAATGGTGCAACTGGATGCAACTGTTGCGGTAGCCGCTGGTGATTAACAGTGGACTGCCTGGCAGGCATCATTAAGCCTGGCCGACTGGCAACTGGGCTGAGGGAATCCAAGGAAGCGACTTTTAATGCAAAACTTAAAGCGCTGTTAAAGTTGATGCCTTTCTCCCGTTAGCCAAAGTGAAACTGGCAGCTGCACTTCATTTGCAGGCAGGCAGCTCATTTGTGCTTCCAGGCAGTATTTTTTATTCCTCTTTTTCTTGTTTCCTTTGTGTGGGAAAACTTTCAAAGTCGGTTATTCTTCTTTCTATCTCTCTTTCTCGTTTTTTCACTCTGTCTCTTTCTGAATATCGCGCTGTATGCGTGTAATCTACTCAAAGCAAATAAATTTTTAATGTAGACTAATGTAGGAATGGTGCGGAGAAATTTACCTGTGCTCTGGCCATCTTTCATAACACTGAGCTCTGCAACAGGCTCAGCAGTTATGCAGCCGCACAAATTGAAAATGAAATCCTGGACCAAGTTTCCAAGACATGCAAATTTACAGAATGTTAAACAAGCGCAATATGAAATCTCAATGAAATTAAGCTGAGCTTACAGTACGTAAATGTGGAAAGTCAAGTGAAATATTAACATGGAAATAGCAGACGAGCGTTTTCATATAATTATACCGAAAACAAAAATAAAACTTCACAAGAAAATAGGAAACAATTGTCATTAAAAATCATTTTAAAACAAACAGTGAAAAAACTTTTGCTGACTCGTCAATTGTTGCAAATATAACAAAAACAATAAGAAAAAGAAAAGAGAAAATATTTGTAAAGGCAGAACAATAGGCAAAACTCATAACGAGACAAACAGACGGCGAGTCGGCAGTGACAATGAGATGGTGAAGGCAGCTAAGGATGCTGATGGAGTTCTGTTTTGGTAATGAATATCTAAGGACGAGTATTGGGCTGAGCATGGCAACTGAAACTGAAAAGCTGGCCCAAACATTAACGAGAATCAGCGAAAAACTTGCAACTTGCAGCCTGGACGCCAGTTGAAACAGAGAAAATTTGTAACTGGCAACTGAGCAAGAAACAAGTCAAGTCGAGTCGAGGGGGGAAAGAAGGAATTGCTGTTTGCATTGTTTGCAAAATGCTTCAAGTAAATTATGCAGAATTGCAACAGCACCAACAACAACAACAGCAACAGCAGCAACAGCAACATTCGAAGTGGCAAAAAGCAAAAGTTAAGCGCACAACAAAATAGAATTTACGTTGGCTTTCTACTTTTTCGCAGTGATGTCTTTGAAGCTGCTGTTACTGTTGCTGCTTCTGTTGTTTTTAATAAACTTAATAACTTTGCAATTTGTTGCTGCAATCAGCGAAGGACGGCAGTGGCCAAAATTGCCATCCGCAGACGGGCATGCAAATGGACATTGCGCCAGGCGACACATGGCGTATACTTAATTTTCATACAAATTATGCAGACAAGAAGCTGCTATAAAATTAATTTCAAACGAACATTGTCAAAACTTTTGTCAAAATTTACATGAAAATCATTTCGGTCAAACATAAAACAACTTGATTAAGAACTTTGTTCTTTTTTTTGTGGTAGCAGCTTAAGACAAAAAAATACTGTTACTGTATTATCATTTAAATCTTTTAATAATTAAATCTTTATGTGTATTTTCCAATTAATTTTATTAAAATTAAACAGATTTATTTCTCATCCGCTGCTTTGGTTTTGCCGCATTTCACGTGTCTTAACTTAACTTAATAAACATTCCCACTTGAGCTTTGACTAAGCTTAATTGGCTAAAAGCGCGCTGAAAAACGAATAAAATGCCAAATTAAAGCTGCAGACGAGTAAAATAAGCCCTAAACAATAAAAAAAAAAAAAAACTGTGGTCTGGGAAACAAATTGGATTTGCGCGCAGCGCCAAAGAGCATAACAAATAGACGTTACGCATACGCCAAGTGTGCCGCAAACCACACAACGGAACAGTTGATAACCAAGACAGTGGAAAACTAAAAAAAAAAAAATATATGTATTTAGGAAAACACTCACTCAACTGGACTGGCTGGCTGGTCAGTCAGTTAGCTAGTCATGACGTTTAGATATTTGGCATGCGTGGCGTTAACTGAAGCTGACTGAAGCCTGGCCGCAGCTGCTGCTGTTAACCAAATCCCAACCAGAGCAACATCATCGAGTGAGACGAGTGACTGGAAACTGGTGGTTGATGTCGCCACACAGATGACAGTTAGCCAAGGTAAATAAATCAAACAAAAATGCCAACTTGGGCTACGTGACAATCCGAAGTATCAAGCAGAGTTCTAGATACTCGTATAGATTCAACGTCATTTGGCAACAATGTTCTGTTCTCAACAGTTTGACTGATTATCGGTCAGCTGCTTATGACACATGGCAAGGCGAAACAGGAACTGACTCTCAAGTTGTGCGTGACACAAATTGCAGACGAAACCAGACCAGTTACAGACAGCACACAACTACCATGTGGAGAGGTTGAGTTGACAAATGGTTACCTGTAAGATGTCTCTGTTCTGTTCGGTTCTGTGTTGCCTTTCAATGTTCTGTCGATGACATGTCCTGACCAACAGCTGAACAATGTCAATTCTTGACTATGGTTGACACGCACACTTCATTTGTGTCTCAGGGAATAATAATTTCCAACAAAAGCCATAATATTAAATTTAAACGAATTTAAAGTAAAGTATTTGTCAGTGGCACATATTAATTGTGTTGGCAACATGCAATAGAAATTTAAGATTTGCCCCACAATGCCAGTTGACCCCGATTGACCTGCTGAACTCTCACAAGCTGACCCCAGGCCACTGATATACAGTGCAT
The DNA here is from genome assembly GCA_037043405.1 of Drosophila subquinaria. Classification (NCBI taxonomy): domain Eukaryota; kingdom Metazoa; phylum Arthropoda; class Insecta; order Diptera; family Drosophilidae; genus Drosophila; species Drosophila subquinaria. Next base: position 3,678 of record JBAMBL010000260.1, read on the forward strand.
GTGCATGCGATTTCATTCGAGTGCCTGCAACTGCAGCACTGACTGTGAGTGCGAGTGTGTAATAAGGCTGCATATATTATGGAATATATATTGTGCCATATATTAGAGGCTTTCCCTTCCCTTTCCCAACTCTGCCAGTGTCCATGCCGCTGGGATTTGGCCCGGCCAAAAAGCATGGCTGCTATTGGTGCGGTCTTCGTCCTGGTTGTTGCAGTTGTTTGCCTTGCGGTGATCACTCAATTTGAATTAATTTGCGGCTGTCATCCAACCCAAAATTAGTTTATGCCGATTTGCATAAACGCAAATGGAAACTCTGCAAGTCCTGTTGTGGTTACGTTGTGGTAGCTACCTGAAAACAATAACAAACAAAAAGTGGGCTACAAGATGGATTCACTTTAAGCATCTCAGAGCTTTTATATTATATAAATTTATTATATAAAAATAGCTAAAATTTTTAATAGATTTCTATTATATCTTAAAAAATATAGTGATCAGTCAGTTAATTTGAAAATCTCCATAACAAAAGATTTATTGGAAAATTTTAGAGCTTTCGCACTTAAAAAAAAACTCCCAAGAACTGGAAATTTCAACAGCAGCTGGCTTTAAGCCTTGGCCATTTGAAGTTTTGTGGCTTTTGGGGTTATTCTGCAGAGTGAGCAACAAACCAAAAAAAAAGAAAAAAAAAATAAATATTTTGGCACTTTGCTTTTGGGCTTTCGTCGACTAATTCCGTTTTGTTTATCTCTCCACACGCCACACACACACTTGGCAGTTTTTATGCCGCACCGCACCGCATCGCCGTCTGTGACAGGCTCTTCTCCATGCTGAAAGCAAACTGCAATTCGGTCGCTTTAGAGCTGCCTCAGAACAGCTGTGTCTCCGCAAGCATATGCCACTACTTGCTGCTGCAAAGGATTAACGTGCCACAAGGCTAAACAAGTGCAGATTTTTTGTTGCGACCGACACGAAAACACTTTAAAACTTTACTCTCTAAACTGAAGTGGAATATTGCACTTCTTTTTCTAATAGAAATATAACTAAAATCATACTCAAGACTTCTAAAAAGTTGGCCTCGTCTAATCTGTCCATCAGGCAGATACTTTGTCTCTGATAAAAAGTTGTCAAAGTTTATACATTTTTATAAAATATTTTTAAATAATTTTAATTTTGATAAAATATTTTAATTAAAATTCTTAAGTAAATATGGCAATGGCAATGGACGAGAAGGATCAGGTAAAAGTAAATGCCAACGATGCCGTGCGCCAGTTATCCCGAACGCCCGCCCGTTGCCCGGTGCAGAAATGCGGTAAAACTGTCTTTCCGTCCAATTTAATGATGCACATGTTGGAGAAGCATGCATATGGCTTTGAGGACGCAAACTCGGAGATCTATGACCATGTGCCGCTAATGCTACACTTTGATCCGAAGGACTTTGAGCGTGGCAATTGTTGCATGGTCACGCTCTGCTATGGAGGAGTCAAGGATCAGCTGGAAACTCAGCCGGGCCTCAGCTTTCTGAGTCTGCCGAATGTCGGGCTGATCAACAATCAGCACAAATATGATAATTTCCTACCGATTATGATGATGGTCTGCCGAACCACCTGGTTTGCCCAGTTCAAGGACAAGCAGACGGAGGATGAACTCACCTCGAAGAGTGGCAACAAAGCTGGCATCTATGTCTTCTGGCTGGTGGCGCCCAATACAACGCGCAAGCTGTACTACACGCTAACAGCCTACGATCGTTATTATCACAACTCGCGCAGCGTCATTCGCACTGTGCGCGATTTCGCCAGCTGCCAGAATCCCGGCGAATTTATGCCCGAGGAGGACAATTATCTTTTGCTGCGTGACTCGGAGATCCTCGAGCTGATGAGCCTCGGCAGGCTGAATTGCTACTCGCAGGACAACAAGGAACGCGGCATTCCCATGGAACTCATCATCTACGAGAACCCATTGAAACCCAGCATCCAGGAGCATCCAGGAAATCTGTACAGTAAAATGCCCCACACCAAGGGCACAGTGCCTCGCACGGTAAATGGGAAAGTGTCCCTCACCAAGAGGCCTTTTTCCAAGACAATCGCGTTCCTATAAATATCATTTGATTATAACAAATTTTTTGTGATTTTACCCCCATCATGGCATTTTTTTTAAAATAAATTTTAATGTGTGATTGTATTGACTAAAGCAAACATTTTAAACATTTCCATTTGGTTTATAGATTTATGGCATAATTATCATAAGAGTATTTGTCAAATTCACTCTACCGCTAATTGCAGCTGGTGTTTTGTTTATTTAACTAATCCGAACATTTGCAAATTTGATAACGAATGTATACATGTATATGTAAATATACCTTTAGATCTAGTTTGATATTTTATAGTGCTTTTATTTGTGAATTGAACGGACTGTGCAATTATAAATAGACAAAGTGTGTATTTTATTTTTAATTTTAATAAATTATATTTGGGTAAATAAAAAGTGTTGATTTCTGATTTTGATAAGTTCAAATTGCACGTTTGCTTTATTTATCCCACTAACGAGTATAAAATTCCTATGAGTAACGAAATTGAATAGACAATATTTGCAGTTCTTCAACCTATTCGAAAAGTCGATTTTAGATAACTATTTTAATTTATGCAAAATTTTAATTTGGAAAATGGCAAATAAATATTCAGCTGCTGAATATAAATTGATTGATATATTTGCAAGGTTTTTAATTAAATTTTAGAATTGGAAAAAAACCTCAAGCCCGAATATTTGTGGCTAGTGATCATGTGCAATTAAGTGCCTAATACATAATTATTTAATAAGCCGACAGCTGATTGAAATTTAGGTGGTATGTACTCATTATTCGCCCCAAGGTGTGGCAAAAGCGGAAGCTGTTCCTTCCCAACAACTGCCGCAAGGTGTGTGGACTAAGCTGCTTTATACACACGTCCACCCACTTAACACACACACACGCATGCAAGCATGAAACACACCATGTAAATGACGCTAATTGTATTACAATTTGCTTGAATGCCTAAGAGCAGGCAATGGCAAATCACAAACCGCTTAGTTCGTATATTATATGGGTATGCGGTTTGGGATCCGAGTGCCTGCAGTGCTCTCCAATTGTTGCGCATTTGAAACTGCGCTAGCACCACCCAACACACAACAACAAGGGTGTTGCACCACCCAACCACTTGCCACACATGCAATTTTAATCATGAGAAATAGTACAGCATTGCACCCGCAAATGATGAAGTGTGGCCATCGGGCGGAGGTTGAGTAAGTGGTTACATTTCTGCGGTAGGCCGACTCTGCTCATTGTTGAATTATGCCTCTCGTTTTAGGTATTCAATGTAATCGCTGGCTGTCGAAGAATCCAGCCACAGCCACTACGAATGCACTCCCACAAATCTCAACAATTTCGACAACTGTATTTGCATATATATCTTTGTATAGATTATGCGATATGAGACTGTATTTATTCAAATGAGTGGGATTTGTCAGTCATATTATTATCAAAAAAAACCATTTTAATTCACTGTCAAAATCAACAAGTTGGAATGTGGATGCGAAGCCATCTGAAATATATAAAAAGCAATTAACATTTTATTCTTCTACTGGGCATAGAAATCTTACCCAATCGCTGACATCTGTACTTAATCCTGAACCACTTATCATAAGCTCAAATTGATTGTGCAGTTTGACTCCGTTTCGAAATAAAATCTCCAGTGCATCTTTAATAAAGTGTGGTGTGATCTTGTGGCAGAGTGTAACTTCAAGTGATCGCAGTGTCTTGCACTCGTGCAGTATAAACAACAAAGTGCTATTCGTTAAATTGCGACAGTTATAGAGTGACAATTGTTCCAACTGCAAGTGGACAAAATACTTCAGGCAACCTCGCACGTCGGGAAGAACACATGAAAGTGTTTTTAAAGATTTCAGGTTCGCGATTCGCATTGCTTCCTGCCGATAGATGAATTTTCCGGGTATTATCAGCTTCTGCAATTGATTATTATATCTCTGATCCAAGGAGTTTAGCAGAAAAAATGCACTAGAATTCTGATCATGGACTTCCAGGCACTTTAAATTGTAAAAATAATCAATTGTCCACGATACATTATCTTTGTCTTCGTACAAATACAAATTCTCCAATTTTATACAAAATTCGGCCAGTTGACAACGCGTTTGCTTATCGGCAATCGAATATAGATTTAAGCTGACTAGATCTTTCAGCAGGGCCGAAATCTTTCGTGGAAAACCGGGCGTTATAAAGTTGATCTCCAAATGCTGCAATTGCGTTAAACAATTTAACTCACTGCCTGAAATAAAATATTAAAAATAAGCTAAATATATATATATTGTAAATGTACCTACATTCAGATATTTGAATGGGAAAATCCCAGAGACTGAGTTTCTTCAAATGCGGCATGTCCTTGAGTGAAAATAGCAGACGTTCAATATCCGCGGGACCCCTCAGTTCAATTTCCTCCAGCATTTTCCATTGCGGCAAATACAATTGTACATATTGAAGATTGTCGCCAGTCAAAGAAATATTGATGGTCTTTAACTGAGGGCAGAACTTTTGAGCTAGTGCGAAGGTCTCAGCCGTCATACAATAACCACCGTCATAGATGTGGTTTATGCTCTTGCCACAACACTCTAAGATATAACGCCAATCAGCGTGTATGTCTTTTTTGACTGCTTGCCGGCAAATTGTTTTGAACAGGTCAGGTTTGTGTTTGGGGAAACTTGAATTTGCATGTGCATTTGCCAGATTCAATTGATCCTCGATGTTCACTTCATGCTCAACAATTGGCTCCAATTCGTCCAGGTTAAAGTCAAGAAAATTTACATCGCCACACGACATTTCGTTAAATGATGATAAAATATACACAAGGAAATTGTCTCTTATCGATTGCTCTAACTTAGCCAGCAATCGATGATATCTAATACCTGTGACAGTTTGTGCACGTTTAATTGAAGCTCGATGTTCACCTCATGCTCAATAATTATTGAAATTATAGAGCTAATTAACTCCAACCGTGTTAAAATCAAAAATACATTTAAATTCCCAGGCGATTTATCAAAGATAAATATTTAACAGTGTTGGGCAACGCAAATCGAAGCTTAAGGCGGCGCTTCATATCGATTGTTGAAAACTAGCCATGCAATCGATAAGTTGAAGCTTTTGGGACTTTTGCTTGTTTCATTTTGCGCCTGAGAAATGCGAGTGGGAGGAAAACGATGCCAGTGCTTGACAAATTCACAGAAACCTCAGCGCTTTATTTAACTCAGCATCTGTTCCTTTCTTCTCTCCTCATACTCGCACTCGCACTCGCACTCGTATTCGTACTCAAGTCGTACTTACATACATATATTGTTTGCCGCCGCCCGTTTGCAGTTTTTTGTAGCCACAAGCTTAACGCTGGATATGTCCATGTGCCTTTGTGAAATACGTTTGCTATCCAAACTGTCATCATTCGTGACAATGTGAGCGGCAAGAGGATGGAAAATAAAAAAGAAAAAGAGAAAAGAAAAGCTGCCAAGAGGCAGTAGCTGCAGCACTTGAAAAGCGGCAGAGAAAAGCTCACTTCCAACTCACTTGGATCACTTTGGGATTAGCCGACAACTATCAAGTGCAAGAACGATACTCAAAATGCTGGAATTAAAGTTAAGCCTCAAATTGACTGGTAGCAATAACAATTTCAATTTATTCAAAAAGTGATTAACTTGTTAGTTTATGCAGCAACAAATTGTACATATGTGTGTGCATACTTATGTGTGTGTGTGTGTGCCCGCTCCGCATATTCAGAGCATTGCAGGTATGTAAATATGATGTTCAAGAAATTGTCTTAAAATTCATTTAAATTGACTTTTAAATGATATTGAAGCTTTAAAATTACCTGCTAAATTGCCAAACTCATGTAGACTTTTCTGACCCCGAGCGAAATATACATACACTCACAAACATACAGTAGATTTACAGTGATGGCTTGAAAATTAGCACACTTAGTATTATAATACAATATATGTATTTGTTAATATTAAAAAATTTTAGTTGTTTATTTATGGCATTGAGTGAAGGATTAATTATTGTTATCTAAACCATTTAAATTAACTTTATACTATTTGTCAATTCTTATTTGCATATGTTATAATATGCTAGCAGCCACTGTTGAATGCTTAAATGCTTCTCAATCCAAACTTAATTATTTATAATTTTGCTAGTTTACTAAATATTACACAGCTTGATGGAAAGAATAGTTAATTAGCTGGACTATTTATCAGATAAGTAATAAATAGCTTGTTAGTGTTTTGATTGGATTCTTTGCACGTTGCAAACAAGCTTGCAAACACTTTATTCATGTTTGCTGTACATGAACATTAACACTTTGCCCTTAGTGATAAATAGCTGTGGAAGTGGAAGCTTTAAGTACTAACTACAACAATAACTGGGTAAAATGTGTGTGTGTTTGGCCAAGTGAAGTGTATTTCACTTATACACAACAATAACAATAACACACAATATACTATGATAAGTAGTAAAAGAGCATTTTGTACAATAAGATTTCCCAAGGAATCTTTGTTAGTTGTTTACTGCAAAATACTCTGACATCATAATATAATAGTTCTAGTTATTTTCATCAGGTTTATTGTAAAAGATACCATTGCTGTACTTTTTTTTGGATTTGTTAAAAGAAAAAAAAGAGAAAACGATTCGCTTGACAGCCCTATAATATTTATATATTATCCTTATGCTCTCTCATTTTATCATAGATAAAATCAAAATCAATCCTTATATTATGTTTATTGAAAAACAAATATTTTAATTTAGGCTATTGCACTTTATGAATACTTCATTGAACTACAAATATTGTACGACTTTTAAGACTAAATCATGCATAATTTATGGCATTATTTGGTTGAAATTGTCAAATAAAATTATTATACAACAGATAAATGCAAATGTGTCACACACAACAATTGATTTGCCAAAAAATTATGTTATTTTGCTGAAATTTATGATGCCATTCGTTGCGCTAAAAATTAAACAAGTTTAAGCTTAAGCATTGTCTGTTGTTATTGTTTTTGTTGTTGTTGGTTGTTGGTTGCTGGGGATGCTTGAGTTTATTGCTGTTCTTGTTGTTGCCTTTATCACTTGAACGGGAAATTAGAATTATTGTCATGGCTTTTATTACGGTCATAAATTGAACAAAGCCAATGCAAGTGAATTTACCGTGCTGCATTAAAGATGAGTTATGGCCCAGATGGTGTTAAAATGTGGCTTTAATTTTAATTAGTTTACTCCTCAATTGTTTCTACTCTTTGGTCACACTGTTTGCTTATTGAACGCGTGCACCACTGGGATTGAATGGAACAATAAATATAAAAAATATTATGTAAACTACACATACGAGTTGCTTCAATTGTTTACAGTTTAAACTAGTAGAATCATCTGACCATTGTTTCTATGCATATCAAATAGGACTTTATCCCTTGGCTTGTCTATTGCTTTTAGTTCGTTTCGTTGTTTGGGTCTTTAGTTACTTGGAATATTTGCATAGGTAACTGTAAGCTGTCTAGGGATTTTTAAAGATTTAGCATATTACCAATAGCTCTAGGGGGATTCGACGGATAGAGGCAAATATCCACATATTCGATATGTTTAATGGTCAAGCAGTCAACTCTGGGCGACGGTAATATACCCTGCAGTCAGCTCATACAAATTATATTTTTAATTAATCATTGAGATCAACATCTGTATACTTTTTCAGATCACTATTTCAAAAGAGTGCAAGCAGAATATTGACTTTAAAATGTTTCCGGTCCATAGGCATAGACATAGGCATAGGCATTAGGCATAGTCACAAATAATCTCATCAAACAAACACAAATCCACTAAAAGATACTCTGCTTTTACCTCTGGCCAATAATACAATCTGTTATCTATGTTGTGCATTTTTCACTTTTATAGAAATTTATGCAATGGGATAGTCGAATTAACCAGAAAAGTCCATTAAAGCATAGGGATATACTTTTTAAGTCAGCTGCCTAATGGGCATTATTTTCCACTCACGCACACATAAATGTGTACTCCAAGTGCCCTAAAAAGCAAAAAGGTGCAAATTCAAAGCCACCTCAATTTACACTTGCTCACACACACACTCAAACACACACACACGCAAACAAATAAGCACACACGTGTGGCATCTAGGCGTATTCAGACTAGGCGTAACCAGACTTGCAAAAATCTAAGAATTTTTAAAGGATTTTGTTAAAACGAGATACAAAACAACATATTCGTAAACTTCCTACAATAAACCAAGAAATAATCATGTGTTGTTGGATTCACATTCATTCACATTGAAAATGAACTATGTATGTATATTTAAAAGGGATTTATTTAAAAACTTGATTTGTCAGAAAATGAACCCGATTGCACTAAAATCTTTACGAAAAGTTGACTTTAAAAATCACGTATACGCAGTGTCATAATATGAATGTTAGTTGCTCTTTCACTTGTGTCGCCTCTGTCTCTTCTTCTTTTACGTTGTGTTTTTTCCTTTTTAGGTTTTTTGGTTTTTGTTTTTGCTTTTTGTTTTGTATGTAAATGTTTGAACTGTCTGCACGAGTGGCAGCACAATGTTGGCCAACAACAATGACAAAGAGGGTCAGGGGTCTGCACAAACATCACGCACACACGTGGCCACAACACACACACACACTCATATATACATGTTGCATTAATATGCAAATATGTGAGAGCACATTTTTGGCATGTTCTCAGTCGCTGAATGCCGTGCATACTCGTTCTCCTAGGCGGTTACAGCTACACATATGTATATGATGCCTGCTTTTTGTTTCAGAAAATGTATAAAAATAACTATGTTTAGAAATATAAACATATTTATTTACATTCACAAATAAGCACTGAAAATATACTTATATAATTGTTAGATGGATAAACTACTACTTGCTTATTTTTAAATTCCTATTAAGTGTAGAATTAAATTTAAGTTAAGCACAACAAATATTCTGATTCGTTTACAAGCGAGATCGAGATACATATTTATAAATTTAAAAAATATTGTTGCACAATAGACTTTGCTATGACCAATGTGTTCTGTGCAACACAGCGCATGTTGCATGCAACCCAATGCGATTGTACAGCCCTTCGGTCAGACTTAAGCTATGCTGAAAGCCAAGTCATCAGCAATTGAGAGAGAACAACAACAAAAGCAACAACAACAAAACAACAGCAACAACAACAATCAACTTCAGCACGTCTGACAGTCTGTGGAGTAACCTGAAATCGATCAGCTAAGTGGGTTGGTCAAGTATCCAGGAAACTGGCTCTTGGCTCTTGGCTCCTGCCGACTGTTTTTCCTTGTTTTCCAGCTACAATGACAGTGGCAATTGAATTTTCTTTGCGCTTTTCCCCTTCAAGCTGCGATTTAGTTGTTCTTGTTGTTTGTGTTGTTGTTGGTTTGCTGTGTACCTCTTGGCGTTAACTGCACATTAAACAGCTTGATTGCAGAACCCCAATCAACCGAATTTCTTCTAACTTGTTGTTGACCCGAATCAGTTCTTTTTTTTTTAAGTTGCCCTTTTATATTCGTTTCATTTGGTTTTTGTGCTCTCTCTCTGTTTCTACCATCTCTGTCGCACTTAATGTCCCTTTGGTCTATCGGCTTTTTTGTTTTCACAATTCCTCTGGAAGACCCAAATGGAATTATCCTAAAGAAACAACGTGCATTGTTAGTTTTCTTTTGTTATGTAGTTTCATCCTTTCTTTACAATTGATTAGAATGGGCTTTGTTTATGTCGCAAGAATCTAAAGTCGAGTGTTGACTGTGCTTGGAAATTGGATAAAATTATCAGACTTGACCCTAAGTGATCTTTAGAGCATAACTAAATTAAGTATAACGACTATGCACTTAGACAGAAGAGAGTTCCTTATTACCAACTAGTTTTTCTCTTGACAATGACTTTATATCCATGTTAATTCAAGCTTAACAACATTCGTCTCCTTTCCTCTCTAAATCTCTTTGTGTGTTTGTGTCTATTAATGTTGGATAACAGTTAAGCTCGACTTACACAATGAATAACTTGTCTGGAGCACCAAGAAATATATCTTAGACAGGACCGGAAACACACATACACACACACAGTGCAAATGCTACTTTGGTTAGATCTTCCGGAAGTCGTATTCGCACACTTGTCGCTCATAACTTCAACTTGAAAGCCGGTTGCCGTTTTCTGTCCAGGTGCAAAGCAGACGAAAAGGAAAACGAAATAGAAAACATTTCGCACTTGGTATACTTTTTGGGTCAAATGCAATTTAAACGATGATACTACTTTATTTTTTGGTCCCTTTTCTTTTTGGTGGTGCAGCAAAAAGTGGCAAGAAAATGTGCTGGTGCTGAAAAGAGGGCAAACAGAAAAAGCGGATCCGCATTTGAGCCTTTTTTTATCGAGCAGCTATATAGAGACCGACAGACAGACAGATAGAAAGACAGAGCAGCAGTGCAGAGCAAAGAAAATTTATATAGCCATAGAGCGAGGCAAGAGAATGGAAAATGGAGTCTTGTCTACAGCTGGAGATGGAGCTGGGGATTGGGTGGTGCGGTGGTGGGGGTGTTTTCGGCTGTCGTTGCCGTTGTACAAAGTGGAAAATGTGGTTAAAAACCGCAATACGAAATAAATTACTTTTTCTGCTTTGAGCTGCAGTCCGAAGGCTGTCGTGGCTCCTTTAGCGAAATGCAGCTTGAAATTGAAAGCTTCCGTTACCGCCGCCCAGTGGCTGCCATTTATTTAACCACCCACCCCAGCTAACGCCCACCGAACATTAGGCCGCGCTCGCCATTGCTCGCTTCCGTTTCCGTCCGCAGTCGCTGTCGACGCCGCAGTCGCAGTCGTTGTTGCTGCCCGCTAAACGCAGATTCTTCCATTGTCTCATTCGCACAGCGTTGACCGAATTTTGGTCAACTTAAAGCCTGCTTTAAGGCGACTTCTCCTGTCCGGCCTATTTGTCAGCTTGGTCATCGTGCTGCGGGTCGGCGTCCTAATTTGAATTATGGCCATCAAAAAGTGGCTAAACTTGTCACTGCCGCTGCTGGCCCAGGGCCAATGGCTTTTGGCCCTTTCTTGGCATGCACATACGCTGCCTTTCATATTGTGAAGTTGTGCGAGAACTTTGCTCTGGCTCAAATGGTCATTTCATTTGCTCATATCTTACAATACCAGATTAGCACGATGATTGCGAAGAAAGTGGCTGAAAGTTTTAAAAGATTTGCAATAAATTTAACTGACAAAAAAGAGAAGAAGAAGTATAAGGAATGTGTCAAGATTATGCATTTATAATCGTGAATTTCTTTAAAAAATATAATATTTTTAAGAAAAGTTATCATTATTGTCTAACATTTTCTCAAAAGTTTAGATACAAAATTCATTTCGAGGTCAATTAATGCTTAAGAAGATAATGTTCAACAAAATCGGTTGGATTTAACATATTTATATGGGTTGAAAGTTATAGATAAAATTAAATTTATTACTTTAAATTGTAATAGTCTTTACACTATTTATTTGATGCTTTCTTAAGTTGCTTTTTAAATATTTGCATTTTAATACGGAATGTTTTACAGGTAGATAGTTGGGTCTATTTTTGTTTATCCAAGACTAAACAGTCCTAGTGCCTTTAAAATAGCTTAGAATACTTTTACCATAATTAGTTTGAAGTGCATAACTAGATAATCGTATAATGAAAACACGTAAAGTCAATGTCTATATTCAGAAGAATTTGTTGCAAATGAAAGTAGTTTTCAAAACATTTATCCAATACAAAGGCACGCTCAATGGCATTTGAAAATTGCAAAGAAAGTCGCGTTAAAGTAAAATAGCGCTAAGTGCGCAACTACAATTACAATTACAGTCCGCGACCTGAACTCTCCTCTTTTCTCTCGATTCGTTGTCAACTTAGCTCGATTCAGACAGAGTTTTCTATGACAATTGTTGGCTGGTCAGGCCATTGTAGTCACTTGGTCGTCTGGTCTACAGTATTCTGTTCAGTTCTCCGCAGTTATGCTCTGCTCTTTAGCCTGGGATTGCAAGGACTGCCATTTATTTGCCGTTTGCATTCAACGAGCTGATGAATGGCCATTAGAAATAAGCACAACGCTCTACGAGATTACCTTAAGTATGCGGCAATTGCACAAGGACCTTTCTGATGCTGCTCTTGATGCTGAAGCTGAAGCTGATGCTGATAAAATAAAGTGCCCCTCGCACGCACCCTTGCCCCATAATTTATGCAAGACTTGAAACATCTCGACAGCATAGTCGAGTCGTCTTCCCATTGTTCTTTCCCAGGAATTACAGGACAGGCTGGCAAATTTATGACCTACAAACAATAGACAACTGCCAGTCAATGTCTAAGAAAACTACTCGTACTTATATGACAACGCCCAAATGGCTACTAAATAAACGGAAATTGATGACGCGTAAAAAGCGACGTTGACAATTTTAAAAAACTTGTATTGGCATTCAGTTTTATCGTATAACTTGCATACCCTGTGCAAAATGAAAAATCAGCGGGAGTAAGTGAAAGTATCTGCGATCATCAAACAAATATTTTTTGGGAATTACTCAAACCAAATAATCTTATAAACAAAATGCTAACATGTTTTATTACGCTTATTTGTAAACGTTAAAAACTGATTCTTTATTATTAACTAGAGTTGTTATTTTCTTTCCATTATTTTCCTGATAAATTAATTATTTTCAAAGAGCTATAGTAATAAAGCACAGGTTTTATTTTGATTTTAATAATTGCATATAAATACAAGTTTTAATTTGTATAGAAAATCGATGTATCAGTTTGAGATTGATTGTTCAGTTTGAATTTACATCAATACGAAAGACTAACAAACTCTTTAATTTAATAAATTCTTTAATTAATTTAATTCCTTCACAATTTGATTTAAACTTGATTAAGGCTTTTCAATCGAAACTTTAATCTTGCTTGACAAACTTCACTTACATTGTTATTTTAAGACATTTAATCTGATAATTCAGCTTATATTTTAAAGCTATTTATAGGGAAGCTTCAGATCGAGGTTTTCTTCGGAGTGTCTGGTTGCTGCTACAGCAAGTGTGTCACACGCACACACACAGACATTTATCATAATCGAAGTTTTGTGTGGGCTTCAGGGAGTGCAACGACGAGGAAGAGGACGATGACGACGGGTGCCATTTGTTTCCATTTTGTGTTAACGTCAGCAGCCTGAGCGCGCTGGAACAAAAGACCGAGGCGCAGGCAAAGTTTGGTGACGTCGCTGCCGACGCACAAAAGTAGGCAACGGCAATGGCAACGGCAACGGAAGTGCAAGTGCCGCTGCATTGACATTTCCGCTTCGCAGAGCTTTTGGGCACAGTCGCAGGAGGAGCCCATGCCCATGCCCATGCCCAGGCACAAGGCAGCATGACAAGCACGACGAAGGAATAAGACGGAGTGCGGAGGGAGTATCAAGAAGTTGCACAACTTTGCAGCAGTTGGCAGTAACCCGGGGCTTATTTTGCAGTTGGTGGCTAAAAGAAAAAAGAACCCAACAAAAAGTAATATCCAGAGTTAGTTTAATATAATTTTTAGCGCCTTTTATTACATTACGAATTGATTTAGCTTTTACTCATACAGGAAATCAGTTAATTTTCGTTTTCTATTTATCGTCTTCCATTACTTCTCAGGCCACATTCTTATTTCTCTTGCCCCGCTGATGTATTTAATGAAGCAGTTACATCTCAGAAAATATCTTTTTTCTCCAGTTCTTTTATGCACTCGGCTAGCTTTTTGCTGGCTGTTGCCCTATCCCATGCTCATTTGATTTTGCCTGTTTCTTTTTTTTTTAAATATTATATTATATGACAAGCGAAAAAACGCTTAATGTGCACAAAAAATAAAAGAGAAACGAAGGCGAAAAAAGTAATATAGGAATGCTTCTTGCAGATTGCGGTTTTCGCAGCAGTTCATTTCGTTTCTGCTACGCAAGTGAAACTGTAGATAAAGTTGGTCCTTTTTACGAGTATATGTGAGGTTTTGAATGGAGCATAAAACACACAACATGAACTATATTTCAATAGTCAACTAAGTTTATATTAGGAACAGGAATGAATAGAAAATACCTGTGCATTAACTTTGATAAATAAGTTTAATTAAATAACATTTACAAAAGTAATTAAATAAAATAGTTTTTTATAAAGTAAAGCTGTCGTTTTTTCTAATCTCAATTGTGGCAAGAAAGTGAGCAGCGGGTGCAACTAGTAGCTAAGCAAAGCTATAAAAATGTTACGCAAAATTAAACAAATTATTGGTTTTTTCTTCAAGTATTTTTCTGTGCTGCCATCGCTGACTTTGCGCTCTTTAATTTATGCAAATTTTATGCTACGCGTGGCGGCCTAACCAACAGCGTCAGGAGCACCGCCAGCACCACAAGCACCACCAGCACCACCCGCTGACTGAGCATTGACACAATTTTCCGCCACTCAACATGTGGCAGTGGCAGGCAGAGCAATAGTCAAGCCAAAGTGAACAATGGCAGCGTTGAAACGAAGCCTGTTCAAGTGTCAAATGTCTTTGTGTTAAGCGTTTAGCTCAGCTTTAAAAGACTCTCCCTGCTGCCTCCTTCCCGCTATCCTTCTTTACACTTCTCTAATTTGTTGCAATTCCAACTTTCTTTATGTTGAAATTGGTTGAATTATTAAATTTTCTGCTTGTGCCGCTCCACTATAGGTCAAATGGACCCTTTTTGTGATATAAATTAATAACTCGAAGGTTTTTTAAGTTTTCCGTGTAAAGTTTTTTGGATACCATTCTAGATTGAATTTGGAAATAGTTTTGAAAAAATGGGCGTGGCACTGCCCATCAACGCCCCTAAACAAATATATATACAAAAAAATATTAAATTTTTTTTTTTTTTGTTAATAAATATTAAAGTAATGTTTTTTTTATATTTTCTAAGTATATTTCAAATTTTTTGTTTTTTATTTCAAATTTTTAGAATCATTTTTTGGATTTTATTTTCGGAGAATAGTTAGCCTGTAACTAAAAAATCTATGTTTTATTGTTGTCTGTGTCGTAATATCAATAACATCGATATACCATTTAAATTAACGTACAACAGCATCCACTCCATCAGTTTTTCCTTTATTTTTCCGTTGTGCTTTAAGTAGACCGGCATTGCTTACATATAGGTTATGTTCTAAAAAGTTAAATTTTGGGAGAAGTGACTAAAAGTGACACGTAAACTTACTGGTATGAGTTCAAAAGGGATTACTCTACAACATGTATAAAGTCACTTCGCTGACAAGTGCTGACATTTTTTTAAAACTCTTCCCAAATAAATTTTTTCGAAAGCGTCACTTTATGGACACATACTACAGACAACACGAACAATACCAACAGCACAGATTTACCAACATAATGTTAAAACCACACTGATCACTATTCATCACAATTTGTATTAAAAATTTTAAATTTAAAGAAACTAGAGCCACTTCAACTTCAATCAAAATATTTCAACAATTTATAAACTGCACGTTTAACAGCTGTTAACTTAACATTTGAATGCAATGTAAACATTTCTAGTATGCAACATTAAAATTCAATGTATTCCTAATAGGAATGTAAGAAAAGTTTGTTAATTTGAATGCTGTTACAAAACTAGTTTATATCAGAAAAAGGGTCCATTTGACCTATAGCGCGCTCGTGAGATTTCTTTTCCCTTAATTTTCTGTGCCCTTTGTTTGTGCAACTTTTCGCACACTCACTCACACACACACCCACACACACACCCACACACACACCCACACACACTAAAGTTTTTAAGTTGAAATTATGCAAAACTCGCAGTTCTCTTTTTGAAATATTATTACGTATACGCCGTGTGGGCGACCCTCAGTGCTCGCATGTTGCACGTGGCACGTTGCTCGTTGCACATTGCATACCTGCAGGCGCCGCATGAGTCAAAAACTTTGAATGCAACAATGCGGTCTAGCTGTGCCGCAGTAACTTCTATTAAATTCTCTTACACATTTTTCATACCAAAATAAAACGTAGCTCAAAACCACTGCCCCAACTTTTCACTCGTACTTAAAATTCAATTTTCGCTTGTACCTCGTTCAAGACATGCTACAAAATATTATGAAAATTGGAAATTCGTGCGTTCATTAACACGCAACTTGCAAGAGTAAGAAAGAGTGTCAGCTTATAAAATAGAAAATATCTTCTCAAAGTGAAGTAACACTAAATTTTAAGATGCAAGATATTTTGTAATTTTACAAGAAATCTAAATAATTATTTCTTGAATAATCCTATCCAAATAAAAATAAATCTACGTTAAAAAATATCAATGCTAAAAACTAAACAGATTTTATCCAAGTAGACAAATTCTGAATTAATTAAATTTATTCTACATTTGTAATAAATTTCGAAACTTATCGTAAAAATTTGAATTTTATAGATATTTTCTGAGCATTTTGCATATAGAAAACAAAGCATAAAAGATAACACGAAAGAAACCGAGCCGAGCGTAGTTTTTGATAATACTGATAAGCTTTTTGTGAGTGTGAGAGTCTGCTCTTTGCTTAACATACTGGAAAAGTGTCACAAAGTTAAACCAATTAATATGTATTACGATTAAAGATTCGTGGGATTGGAGTTCATGGCCGAAGCCTTACCAAGAAAAGATAAAGTCTCAAGTATGTGAAGTTTATAAATTGCGTATTGCGAACTTTGAAGGCTTTAGACCGAAAGAAGTGAGCTGTAAATATATGAAAATGTCTTCAATGTATTACAACTAACAGATTACTCTCTCAGATGACAGTTATTCAATCAAATGTAGATTTGAGATAGAGGACGGCAAGAAGCTATTATCTAATCCAACAGTGGGCAGCTTTTGGCTATCGGAGCTTTTCCGGTTCTTTTCGTTATGCTTGGAACTTCTCCATCGTCGTCGAAAATATCATCAACATCGTGATCTTGAAGTGCAAATAATTTATTCGATAAGCGTCTTTTGATATTTAAATAGAATAAATAACTCGTGGAATAATAGATTTGCATTTATTTTTTTAATGTGTTATTATTTATATAATCATTATACCCGATACTTAAAAATAAGAAAATGAGTAAATTGTATTCGTTGCAATGTATGCAACAATTAGAAGGAAGCAGCAACCAAATTCGGCACACAGAATTCTATAAGCCCCACGCAGATCAAGTTTAATTCAAATTTTTGCCCCTTACCGGCTCCGTAAATCGCGAAAAGCCACCACAAGCACAGTTTTCAAGATATTAGGATTTTTTACTAATTAACGTTACCTACTTTTATTACCTATCATCCTATTAAATCGTAACAAAATCGGACAAATTCGTAATGGCTTTTTTTAAACAATAACATAATTTTTTTTATTGTGGTAATGGCTTTTTTTTAAACAATAACGAAATTTCATTTATTTGGTAAGTGTGGAATCCGTGCATACAAATTAGCAACTTAACCAACAGATGATTACAGAATTTTAGAGAAATCTTCGAGTAAAATACAAATTCTTGGTCCATTATTATAACCGTTACTTAATAAATAAGTAAAAGGGGATATTGTGTTCGTTGCAATGTAATTAACAGGAAGAAGGAAGTATCTCCGACCCTATAAAGTATATAGATTCGTGATCAGCATCAACAGCCGAGTCGATATACTCATTTCCATCTGTCTATCTGTTATAGTCCTAATAGAACAAATAGAAAGGTGGTAATGGCTAATTTAAGTTTTTAAGCAATGTAAGTGCCTAAAAGCATGCAATAAAAAATGTTTTAATTTTATTTAAATAAGTAACGGGTATCCTATAGTCGGCAGCTCGACTATAGCCTTTACCACTTGTTTTCTCATTATTAATCAGATCTGATATAAGCCAAGACTTCCTTTCTGCAGATTTATTAAGTTTTTTCATTTCAACTTCCAACAGATTAAATATTATCCTGTTATCCCCTTAAACAACCAATTGAGTTATTTTTATTGCTACACAAGTCTAAAAGTCAGTTAATTGTTATTTTTTATGCCTAAAAAATGCAAAGAAGAGAATTTTGTCTTGATTTTAATCTTTGTTGTTGTGTGGCCTGCATTATTATAATAACTTATTTGGCCTGGCTTTGTACGGTTATAGAAATATAAGAATTTAGACCGAAATGAAGAGATTGAAAGATATCAAGTTAAGTGCTTAAATTTGGCTTTATAACATTTTAATGGTCCCTGAACTGAAGTGCGGGTAGACGTTGTTGCCATTGGCGGAGACCTTGCGCCAAGTTTTAAAATGTCATAAAATTTTCAACAAGTACTTTAACTTGTTAGCAGAACAAGGACGAATGCGGAGGACGGTTGGGTTGGGCCAAGAGTGGTGCATTGAGCTAAAAATTTGAAAATTGCGCCGCTTGCGATAAGCGTCGAGCACTTAAAATGCTTTATTTCCATTTTGAGCTACAAAGCAATTTTATTAGCTTTAGAAAATTACAACAAAGTCGCGAGTCGAAGGCAGCTGCAACACAAAATTATGATGACTTTTTAATTAAGCAACGAAGTGGCAACAAAACAATCCAACAGCAGCAACAACAACAATGAATGAACGAAGCAACATCGAATGAAAATTCGTCGCCAAGTGAATAGCAAAATTTTGCAGATTATTTTCCTCTTGCTGATGTTGGCTATGATGATGATCATAATGATGTTGTCGTAGCTGATGATGATGTGCTGAACCAGACAGTTTCCATTTGTTGTTTGGCCAGCGCCACGTGATGCGCAAATTAACAAAACGAGAGCTAACCAAGCAGGCCAAGAGCAGAGACAACACTCAAGGCAAACAATTGGTCAACTCTAGATGCAGATGCATATTCAGTCACAGATATAGACAGCTACTTATAGCCATTCAAGGCAAACGCATTTGATAATGCTGCCTGTGCTGTCCTTGTACAGCTGCAGAATCCCAGATACAGCCACAGTTGGCAACTGTCTGCCACAAACAACAACTGCTGTAAATATGTACAGAAAAGTCAGCGAAAAGTCAGTTGACAGTCGAACAATAAAAACCAAAGCCAAAGCCAGAACCAGAGCCACCCAGCTGACAATATCATTGGATTCCCTACTTTTTCATATTTATTTTTGCCCTTTTTGCCTGTTAATGGCATTGCAAGTCTCCCGCTGTCAGTCCTTAATTTTAGCTGCATTTTCAGCAGTCCAAGCCACAGCAAAAAGTGGTCAACAAACACAAAATCAAATGTCAAGTGCTGCAGCTCATTTAAATTCCAGAAAGTTTATTTTGCAATAAATAAAATTAAATAAATATATTAAAAAAAATATATGAAATATTTTAAAGACATTATTTTTTTTAAATTATTTAATTCAACTTTCCTGCAGTGCATTCAGCATTCGCTTCAAATTTATATTTTGTTGTAAGTTTTAATCACGCTTCACATTTCAATTCATAAGTTGTAGACTTGTAATCCTATGAGTAGAAAATAAATACTAGGCGTATTTAATATTGTTTTGTTTTATTCTGTTCGTTCTATTAAAAGTTTCATGAAAATGCTTTTAAATTGAAACATTCATCGTTCAGCGCAATACATACGCTCAAATTGTTAATAGCCAAACAAGGCGTATCCGCAATTTTAATTACAATTCACAGGCATTATAATGCCTCGTGCAGAACAAAGACAATAGCCATTAATGCTTCCCCCCCCCCCCCCCTCCTCTCAATTTCTCTATCTATCTCTTGTCTATATCTAAACTGTTGAAAATTATATTTCAATTTCGTCAAACGGCCAAAAACTGGAACAAGAATAAAAGATTCGCATGCCATTGATAATAAACTGTGCACAATTTTGCATATCAAAGCAAATGCGAAAGCAGCAATTAAAATAAGCGTAGATACTCGAGCGAATATGTGGGACCGGAAATGATACAGGATGGGGACGAGTATGATACGAGCACTACAACAATAATGCCCGACAAAATGTAAATGTGTAATTGTGTATGTGTGTCATTCGGAATTCACACATCTATTGCCAGGCGAGTCTCCACGACTCCCTTTTGCCCATGCTTAACCTGCATTATGTAAAACACAAATGCGACGCACTCTGTTAATGTTCATGAAATTAAATTCTCACTTTAACAGGGGTAGCCCAATCAGTTTCTGTAGCTTGTTACTATTGTATATATAAATATATTAAAATTAAATAGTTAACAGAAAATATTAAACTTAAATCATAATAAATTGTGCATCAATTATAATTTTAGTTATATATACTATTTAATTTATATTACTTTCCACAAACTCTTCTTTTGCCCCACGTTTCTGGTTCACGCGGTTTTCTGTTTATGTATGCCGCACATTTTCCACACATGAAATAATTATAATTTTGTGCGTGCTTTGATTTTTCGTCTCTTGTCAATTTTCCGTTGCGTTTCCTGTAAACACAAAATGGCGCTGTACCTAGTCCTTGTTGCTGCTGCTATTAATGTTGCTGCCACATTATAATATGGATGTTGCACACTAATTTGAAAAGCAACCGCTATAGAGCAACAGCTTACAGAAGCGAATGCTGATTGTGCTCACTTTGATTATTGCGAATTGTGTGTGAATATTGTAAATTGAGACAGCAAACCTTGTAGCAATTACATTTATTTAAAGCGAGACTTTTCCCTTGATTTAAACAGAAAGTTATATTTAATTTTATAAATTATTAGTAAGCCTAATGGTTTCCATATAAACTTACTCAATATTGATTGTAGCACATTAACTCTCCCTTACATTTAATCATCCCTTTTTCATTAGTTGGATATTTGGTACAGCATATCTGTTATCCACTTCAACTTTATCGGCTTCAAGAGATACTTTGCAAACTGCCAAAGTATTTCAATAAGCACATAGTCAAATGCTTTGATATATTCTAAGCAGAACTTTCTCATCAGAGTCCGTAGGCGTGGCACGTAACACTGATAGCATTTTAACATTCTGCTGAGACACACATCGTATGCGCAATATTTTTTTAAAATTAGTTTTGCTAGGTAATTAATGTAGGTTTCCTCATTGCCATTCTTTTCATTTTTTTTGTTGCTTTTCCCATTTCTCACATGCTTTCCGTCTACTTTATTATTCAGAGATGCTGTCTATGTGTGTGTGTGTGTGTGCTTGCTAATGTAATTGCGTAGCTACATATTAAAAATTCATTTTCTTTCAAATCCAATTAAATTTCTAATTAATATGCGAGGCATATGGGCTGAAGGAAGTAGATAAAATACAATAGAAACAGCTGCGCATACACACCCATAGACACACACACACACACACCCACACACACTTACAGAGACACTCAACTGACAAGTTACCGAGAAAAGTTTGTAAATCCTGCCATAAAGTCAGAGACAGCATACAGAGGTAGAGAGATCCATGCAGGATATGTTCTGGATAATGGCTTAAATTTCCATATTTGTCAAGTGAAACCATTTAGTGTATCAGGTGACCTATAGCATAACGGTAAATTACCGCAAATCCTCACAAATGTGTTGACAACTGAGCAGCACTTGACCTTTGACATTGCCACCATATGAAAGCTTTTAGTGCTTACCAAGCCCAGGTAATTTTGTGGTTTATTCATTAAAAACTGCTTAGTTGGCGCACTAAAATAAAAAAAAGGGAATGGGGGTGAGAGCTGGGGGCGTTCCGGAACATGGGCTGACCGTCCCCTCCTCCGTTTTCATCCGACATGTTGACATAAAAATTACGCGCATGAAAGTCAACATGGAAAATGAGTTAAACAAACAACATAAACGAACCATTTTGTGTGTGGGAAAAAGCGTTCAAATTAAATTAGTTGCATAAATTATGTGCCTTTAGACCGATTAAATATCATAGTTGGGGTTTAAATTTATATTATAAATTATTTAACTTTAAGGAAAATGGCAGAGTTGACTTAAGACGCAGTTACAGGTTCTCTCTCTCCCAAATGCAAGCAGCATAAAACATTTTGCAAATGAAATGATTCGTTTAATGGGTTAATCGGTGAAAACTATAGCTCTAAAATGTAATTCAATCATCTGAGCAATTGCAACTGCAATAATGAGCCAATTTCCACGGATACAATATTGCATAATCGAAAGCAATTAAACTTTGATCAATATTTCGCTGCTCTATTGAGTGGATTTCAATAGGCAGAAAACAAATTCATCTGTAGTGATTAATTTTAAGGAATGATATTAAACACATTTATTAAACCCCATAGAAATCTGTCTGCCTGGAAAACTACCCGTTTATAAATAAGTTCAATATTTCCGGCTGATATCGTGGGAATTCCAACACCTGCCGTTCGAATGCCCTTTAACCTACATCAAAAAACTCTTTTTTTTATTATTATTTTAATACGGGCTTGGCCCTCAATATGTTGATAAACTGAACATCTGTATGTAATGGGTTTTGTTTGGCTTGGTTTGGTTTAGCATTCACTAAGCTCTTAAGCACATTTTATTTATATACAGCAATGTTTCCTTTTTTATTTTGCATTTTTATTTATTACGCTTGCATTGATAAAACATATTCAAGTCTAACCGTGTAATCGCTTGCATAAATAAATATACAAAATGAAAATATTTTAAGCTGATTTCCGCGTGGAAATGGAGGATATCCAAATAAGATAAGCGTTTCAGGCTTTCTCTTTTTTTTTATAGAATCGTCAAAAAAAACTGCCGCAAAATATAATCTATATTTTATAAATGTTGCAATATCATTTTGTGGCATTTATGCATTCGCCACAAAGTGCTACTAAATTGATTGACTGCGCATTTTATAAATAATCCGAGATTTATATTAAATAGAAAATAAATACTGTACTTTAAATTCCTCTAACCGTTCAACTTGAATGTTTCGCGTTTTTAAATGAAAAACTTATTACGAAAAAATTTGTTTAAATGAATTGGGGCATTTAATACATATGAAAATCAATTTGTCCCTTTTATAAATTATTAAAGTTTTTGGTATATCTACTTGAAAAAATTTAAATATTTGAACTCACAAGGCTCGGCTAAGGAATACTCTGTACAAACCGATTCAGTTAAAAATGTTCAGATTTTTGTGTTTTATTTAAGTCGCCTAATATTCGAATTGTATAATTTTGTTTAAGCTTTAGAAATTGGAGTGCAAATATTTGTATACTGAATTTATAGACAAATTTGAAACAGATATTTCCTTTATGCATCATAATACTCTTCTTAATCTTTTATTACAGAGTATAAAATGAAAAGTGATATCACTAATTGAAGTAACCAAGCGGGTACATCACCCGGCCAGTTGTCAGGTCATATACAATACATAAAATGCACAACAAATAAAAAACCTAAAATTTATCACGGGAATCTGAAAATATGTAGAACATCGGCATATATTGTAGCTTTTTTCCGATTTCCAAAAAACTGTGTCCCACAAATAAGGGAAAGTGTGGGAAGCGAATTGACGGATAAAAAAGAATTGCATATTTTTGGGGACAGACAACATTTGGCCTTGTTTTATTTTTGGCATAAATAAATATATGTACATAGCGATATATGTATGTATGTGTTGAGTAATTGTTATATTGATAGAAGCGCTTTTTGATTTGTTGATTGTGTCAATTTGGACTGGCGTAAAAAATATATGTTTGATTTTATTGATTGCTCTGCAAACTTATTTCTTTGTGGTCAAGGGAATCCGTTTTTTTTGGGGTCATCCAAATAATCAATGGTTATTTATTGCGCTCTATAAGGTCGTTAATTAGTAGAACTTAACAAGGTTTAAATAGATTCATAGTTGATTGTACATGGCTGCGTATACGTAATATTTGAGCTAACTAGATAATTCGATTGGGCTTTAATGACCGTCAGTGGTCAACGAACAATACAATTTATTATAATCGATTTTTGGGGGGCATCGCTTAAAATTGCTTTTAATTTTGACAATTAGTGTAAATTGATTCGTTTGCTTCACTGAATGCCAATCAGTTCATGTTAATCATAATTGGAAATTGTGCTTTAACCTCAATCGAATTCACATTTGTTCATCCAAAAAATATCATTAGAAATTTGTAATTATGATAAAAATCAGAAATTGAATATTATATCAAAATCAAGTTTGCAATAAACTTTGCTACCAAATCCGTTCGACTAACTCGCACTTCCGATATACTTGTGTATTAAAAATGGAAAATGGAGTAGAATCAGCAAAGCAGAAAATCAAAAAAACGACTTTCTTCTGGTTCAACTTTACTTTAGTTTTTGGGAACAAATGATGCTCTGCTCTGTTGATGTCGATACGATAGAAAAACTGTAAATTAGTGTGTGAAATTTCAGTTTGAACGCAGCCACATAGTTTGCCCTCTGGAAAGTCAAACCGGAACCGAAAAGCCGAGCCATAGAGAGGGACAGCAGCTGCAGCTACATGACGATGGTCAGGCCAAAACCAACCGCAACAAAACCGAAAAACCAAAAGCAAAACGCAAACTCCAATTGCAACTAATTTCTATTTTATGGCCCCAAAAACACAAAACATACCGGAAAAAAAAATGGAAACTTTTGTTTGCGCTGTTTGCCACATTGACCGCGTGGTTGAGTTCTCGATTCGCTTTCAATTTCCTAGCGGGGTCACTTTACAAAAGCCATAACCAGAAGCAAACAAAAAAAAATTAAATCGATTCATGCATTCAGTATGTGCAAGGAGTGTGCGTGTTTTTTCTATGAACATGTAACGTTAAAGCTCACATAGTGGGCATATGTATTTACAGAACTAATTCAAATTTGTTGGCCTTTTTTTTAAATGCTAAATATAAGCTCA
Organism: Drosophila subquinaria; assembly: GCA_037043405.1. Lineage (NCBI taxonomy): Eukaryota > Metazoa > Arthropoda > Insecta > Diptera > Drosophilidae > Drosophila > Drosophila subquinaria. The sequence goes on from JBAMBL010000260.1 coordinate 28,560, forward strand.
TGGTAAGCCTCTCAAGCCTTGTCAATTTTAATTTAGAAATTAAAAACAAAAATTTATAAAAAGCTGTCTTTTATATAAAAATCTTATTTGCTTGTCAGACTTCTACATTTAAATTAAAATTCAAACTGATTATTAAATAATTTTGATATTGTTGCTATATTTTTATTATGACGGTTTACTATCATATGAAAAACGGTTGTAATAAACTTTACTTATTTGCGAATACACAATGCAATGTTAACAATACTCTGTTTGTCCAACTGTTTGTAAATCATTTAATTACTCGGCTAGTTGGCCAAGGACTCGGTAAATCCTTTAATGCATTTATTTCTGATTGCAAACAGAGTCAACTTGGAAATGCTAAAATAAACATAAATAAACCAATTAATGAATCAAATAAGTAGTAAAATTATTCAATTTCTTTAAAATCTGCCTAGTTAGTTGATTACGTCGAATAACAAAATTATAAAACATAAATTAAAGATCTGTTCTTGCAATACATAACCGTAATCAACTTCAACTTCAAAATGAAGTCCTGGCACACATTAATTTGATACGATAAAGTGAGTTTACAGTCGGGTCGTAAATATATCCTAGCATTTCTTCTTGTTCTGTTCTGGGTCACTAAATGAGCGCTTAAGCGAATGACGCAAAGCTGTTGCTGCTGCAACACTCGGCGTATAATTAATTTTAAATGCGATTGGACATGAAACTCCCCTCATATGTCACACGCATCTCACATTCAGCACGTGCTTTACTCTTTCTCTCTCTCGCTATCGCTCTCTCTTTCTCCTCTGTCTATCTGTTGACAGTTTTGTAAGTTTGCGTTTTTATTTACACAATTTAACATGGCCATATTTATTGTTTAATTACTGTGACAACTTTGAAATTAATTTCACAAACGGCAACAAAATGTTGCAGTTGCAGCAGGACATAATTTGAACTGAGTAATTAACTGCATCAATTTAATTAGCAATTGTTGGTCATTGGCATTGCGTTTATCAATTGGAAAACGTCTGCCAATTATTTGCCAGCCTTTGCCTTTGTTATGTTTAAATTGAAATAATTGACTCGAATGTGAAATTTAAACTTTTTCTACATTTATTTAAATTTTAACAGACTGTACTAAATATTTTAAGATTTGAAAGGTTCTCTAAAAATATTCTCTCAGTGTATTTAGGTAGAGCTCTCCAATATATTTTCTTGCAGGTATTGTATGGTATATTGTATTCAATAAAGCATATATAAACAACAATAATTAATTCTATATGTCCAACTGCAGTAAAACAAAATGAAAACTCTTTAAGAAAAGAAAATTTGAAAGGAAAAATGTTTTATAGTCCCACCACACGCAATGAAAATTGCAAGTCAGGCAAAACCAACAACAATAATTCTTTTAAAAAAAATCAAAATAGGAAAATACAAGAGGGACAGAAATGTTTTAGCCGTCTGACGGAAAACTTGACAAGATGCCAAGAACAGCAAAGCACTGTTGTGGCCACAAACTCCATAGAAGGTGCCCCTTTTTATGGGGCGGGGGCGTGGCACTTGAGGTGTGGCAACTGTTGCCGCGCTTGGATTGGTAGGTGTTGCTTAGATAAACTGACGTGATTTAAATAGCAGAAAAACTTTTGGAACTCTGACAAGCCACCTGGCACAAATGTAGAAAAACGTCAACACACACACAGAGAGAGATTTACAGATACACATGTGTAGACTTCCCATAGGTGTAGTTGTGACATTTTTCAGCATGGCAACTGTCATCTTGCGTCTGTCATGTGCCTTTGCATTGTGACATTGCGGCCCTGTTCCTGTTCCTGTTACACTCTTATCAAGTTGCCCGTTGTTGATTGAATAAACAGGCCCAAGTTGTGAGTATGAGTGTGTGTCTCTGTTTGTGTATTGCCCTTTGTTATTATTGTGTGTGTAAAAACTTTTTTGACATGGCCACAGAGTCCAGAGTGGAAGAGGGAGAGCCATAGACAGAGACAGAGTGCGTGCCACATGGGGTAGAAGTAGAAAAATAATATTTACATGCCAACCAAAATTGTCAGAAAGCCTTTGCTTTAGCGTTGTCAAGCGGGCCAAGAGAGAGCAGCGAATGAGCACGGTATGAAAAATGGCCAAAATGCTGCAAAATCTCAATGGAGTCAGTTCAAAAAACATAAAGCCTCAGCTCAGCTAACCGAGCTGCTAATAAATCATTTCGAATGTCCTTTAGCGACCGTAATGTGTCAGAGAAGTCATCAAAATGAGTTCCAACTTAAAACACTTTATTTTTGTTAATAAAAAAAATTATTTATTTACGCTCATGCTGAACAATTTTAAACAGTAAATGACAATTTTTAAGTTTACAATTTATAACAGGCAGTTGTAAATAAATAATTTATATTTGTATAGAAATTATTCGCTAGTATTCCTCATACGCAATGTTGTCAAACCAACATTTAAATTTAGATTCAAAACCAACTCCCAATAACATTAATAAAGGTCAGAGTTCTGTTTGATTTATGGTATTTCAGACACTTTTCTGATCATTTGCAGTTTGTTTAGTTTTTATAATTAGGGTATTCAGAAACTCTAATATTTGTTTTATGTGGCAAAGTGTTATATGTTGTAATGACAACAAACACACAGAAAAAAGTATATCACATCAAACATGCCCTGGGGTATGTATACAAAATTCGTCGTATTGAGACAAAATTTCAAAAGGAGAAAGGTTGCCAGACAGTTTAAAGTATCGGAAAGTATCGGTAGGCATCGGGTTTTTTCGAGATTTTTGATCTAACGAAATGAGGTCACACTGAGCCGTTATTGCAAAAGTAAGTAATTTGTCCTGTCAAATTTTAAATTTATTTGATTAAATTGAGTTATTTACAGTGGCAGAAGCAATTAAAAGGACTAGGCTCAGAGAAGGTGGCATCAAACGCTGGAGCGACATTAAAGTAAAGAATATGCTCGATTATGTTCGATCGCATACCAATTTTGAGGTAAGTCTGCACATAGAAACGTTACATAGGCATGTAATTATATGAGTAAATCACAGAAACCAACGGCCAGGAAAAAGAGGAAAGAATGCAGAAATTGGAAATGGAACTTAAATATAAAAATGCTTCCCTGTAATTATGAATAAAAGAAAATCAATTTAAATAAACCAACATTTTTTAATTATTCATTATTGAATTGGCAATGGCTTGTCGCTTTGATTCGGGTGTTGCGCCAAAGTTGAGACAACTTCCGGAGAATGACACTAAATACCCTGTCTGTTATAGAACCTATAGTTCCACCATCTCCTACTCCAAACAAAGTTGCTATCTTCCTTATAGCAGCAGCTTCTCCTGATGATCCTAAGCGAAGCAAAACAATCGCAACCTGTTGTTCAACGGACATTTGAGGCCGAAATAGCGATGATTTGAAACCGGAATCATTGCGGACGAATCCCACTATTGTTTGGATCTGCATCTTTGTGACTCGCAGCATTTGGAGAAACCGATCCTCATTGAAGTTTGGCAATACGTGGGTTCGCCAATCGAATGACTTGGGAACAGAAAACTCAATTCCACGGCGACGCGATGAAATTGTTAATATATCCTCCATTAGTTCGTCCATTACTTCATCGTATGCAGCATGGTCATTGTCTAAAATGCTCAAAGCCTTAGTTGTGTTTATGTCTTTTGCAATAACTGCATACGTACCATCGAGCAATTTCAATTTCAATAGAGCTAAATCAAGCTTCCGCTTAGTAAATTGTTTTTTTTATTCCTTCTCTTGGCATTCTGATTACAAACTCAGGTCGAATGATTTACTTATATATTTTAAATTGAATTGAACTGTCAGCTGATTTATCACAAATACGACAACAGAATCTTAAAAAGGTCGCTCACTAGCTTCAGTGTTATCACTTTGCCACATAACACAAATATCATAGTTTCTGAATACCCTAAATATTCATTTGATAATTTAACAGACAACCTGCTACCCTTGTTACCAATGAAAACTTTAGTTTTCTGATTCTGGTTCAGTCAGCAGTTCAGCTGCTGTTTCATTTCGTTTAGGTCATGGGGACTAATGATGACAAATGTATAAAGACCAAAAAATAGCAGACGGCCAGTCGGGCATTTGGTGGAGGAGGCCTATTTCGGCGAGTTCAAAGGTCAGACGGTCAGAATAGTCGCATATGTTGCGACAGCTTCCAGCTGGTCACCGTTGGACCGACTAGCGACCGTTCGGACCGTCGGTCTGCTCATTGTGTCTGCATGCAAATGACTTTATTTGAATTTTAAATGTGTAAATTGCGCTCGTGTTGCTTGATTTCTCCGGTTCGCTTTCTCGGTTTACGACCTGGCCGTTTGTCACTGATAACGGCGCCAGCTGAAGGACGAGGGCCAAATGAAAATTGCAGCGGCATGGCAATGGAACAATGGCCGCAATGACAACAACGTTGCCAACAATGGCTACCAGCTACAGCCTCCATCTCCGTCTCCGTCTTCGTCTCCACCTCCATTCCAGGCCATGCCAAGAAGATATAATCATTTCCGTTGCCGGCCCACGTACGTCTTTTATCTCTTTCAAATTTTCGTTATTGTTATGCGTTTTAAAAGGTTTCCTTGATAAAGGAGCTGCAACATAAAAAAAGGTGAAGAGAGTGGAACAAGAAAAAAAAAGCGAAAAGATGTTGACTCACCTGGTAATTTCCGGCGGCTGCCTTTCTTTTGCCGCCACACAATGCGTATACGTAATGCGTGTAATTTGCAATGGCTTCAACTTCTTTCTACCCAACTTGCCAGGGCACAACTTCACAACACGTTAGTTGTGAGTTGTGAACGCCTTCATCTGCTCTTGACAGCTTTTTAATTAATTTCAAATGTGTTTGAGCACCTTCAACGCAAATATTTCAACTGCTCTCGAACTCTTTTTCGGCCATGGAATTCTCACTTGGCCAAGTTCATTAATAGCTCAAAGTTTCACACATAAAAACCAATCAAATAACTTTCGTTACACCTTAGTTTTCTTTCAATAAGAATATTTATTCTGAAAGCAATATATATGCTAGATCTTTAATATAATGAATAATTAAATATTTTATGTGGTCTTATCACTGTGTGCATAAATCCTTTAATAATTTCCTTCATAAATCGAAAGTATTTGCGCAAGTTTTGAAGTTTTCATTGTGTTGCATATTGAAGTTGCTTTTTGCAAAGTTTTGACAATTCCAATATTTAACTGAAAGGAAGTTGGCCTTGTCTTCTGCTTCAGTTCGGGAGATTGCAAAACTTTTTGCCAACTATTAGCCAAATCGCTTGAGCAAAGCGCCAATAAAGCGAATAACTTGTAGCTTTTCACCCATCACGCACCGCCCACCGCCCACCACTTGGAGGAGTCGCTAAAGAATTACGGCAGAGACGCAGAATTTATGATCCATCGAGAGACGGCAAGCCACAGGCTCACGGGCTCGCAGGACCCAAGGACGAGTATGGATGCGGATAACCGCTCAGGCGCTGAAATCGTGTGCGTGTAAACATATTGGCTGCCGTCGGAGGAGGATATTTACGGCCGTATGGCCTGTGTGTCATTGATGTACGGCTGCCGTATGCAAAAGGTAACCGTACTCCAATCCGTAGGCCATTCCGGTTCTCATTGCCGTGCCAAATGTCGTGTGGCAGACATGAAAAATGGCAAATTAACTGAAATTAATGGCAGGCCATGTGCGAATTTATTAAAATTGATACCCGAAGCCAGAATCGTCAGCTTTCTAACTTCATTTACGAGGGATTTATGCGACGACCTAATCAAATAACCAACCTGACAACGCGCTCGCTTGTTTCTCTTTTCTTTTTAGCCAAAATCCCAATAGCAACTTGTGTATCAATCAAAAGTCAAATCGATAAGACTTAAGACTTACAGTCAAAGTGCTGATTGAACGACCTCCCCCCAACCCGAGACTTGGACCGTACATCATGCAGCTTATGTTATCAATATGAGCATTAAGTTCCGCCACTCATTCATTCATTCATTTACCCATTCATTCCATATACTCATTCTACACATTTTTCTCATTGATCGGGGCGTTGAAGTTCCCATTTCAACGCTGCGCCTTTGAAACATTTTATTTATTTATGGCTTCAATTTGCTTGTAAGTAATTAAGCCGAGTTTGTCTGGATTATCGGCGCACACACTGAAATTGGCCAAATGCCTGTCAAAATGGCTGGCAGCTTAGACTGAGCTCAAGGCCGAGGCATAAAAGTTTCAGAAAGTATAATGCACTGAGTGAGAGAGAAAAAATAAAGTTTTTCTATATTTGTATTGTACTTAACTATGAAACATGACATTGAATATTTTATGTAAGACAAATAATGTCTATAAAGTCGAATTTTGTTTTTAAGCTTATTGGAGGTTAAACGTCCCATGAGTATAAATAAATTTTAAGGAATGAAAACAGATAGTCTACCTGTTTATTCTATTCCATCAATTTCTTATGAAATATATTGCTTAGAATGATTCTTTAATCATATGCATGAGAAATATACATTTTTGCAGTTAACTAGAATTCTTGTTGGGTTGTCTGATATGTAAATTATTTCCAATTCGCAATAAAAACGAGACGAAGACTATATGGAGTCCTAAAAATTTCTTTCAAATTATTGTATATTCGTTAACTCATAAAATAAGCACCACATTCCCGTTTTCACGGTATACACTTATAATAAGTACACTCTTTTTTTTACTATAACAGCTGTTGTAAGTCAAGTCTTCATATTTAAAAAATAAATTTGAGAAGGTCATTTAAATTCCTTTTGAATGAAAAAATTTTTGATGCAAACAAATTAAAAATTAAAAATTCTCAAAAATCGTTTCGCTAATATTCTTTGTAAATTGCTTTAAATTGTATGAAAATTACGAATAAGTTTACAAAGAATATTAGCGAAACGATTTTTGAGAATTTTGCTGTCACTCTTAGAATTGTTTGAAGAATTTTTCCGACTTTTTTTTTTAAAAATCGAGGAAAAAAGTTTCAAAAGTTGACATACACATAAATTCGAAATTTTCAATGGATACTTAATGGGTTAAGGAAAGTTTTGCATCATTCAAACGGAATTTAGATGACCTTTCCAAAATTAATATTTTTATATGAAGACTTGGCTTACAATAGCTGTTATAGTAAAAAAAAAGAGTGTACTTATTATTTTGGACAGTAGTGTATGTATCTTTGGAAATCGCTGAATCTATGAATTTATTTACTGTTGAATTTAAAATTCAATTTTGAAACCGATGTCCACTGTAGTCTTGCATTATATTTTCTTAATTTTCGAATATGACAAATAATTCAGGCATTTGGCCAATTTCAGTGTAAAATAAAATAATATTTAGAAACAAATGAAAATTAACAAACTTGCAATCAATGCGCGTCCATTTGCATTCAACGCTTTGCAAACTTGCAATTTCTTTTTGTCTATAAGCAACTTGTAGGAGAAAAGAGAATGACAACCATTAGTGTGCTTATTAAATTTTAAAAGAAAACATTAAAATTGTAATGGTAAAAGATGCAATAATGAGGAATTTAAGCTGGGCGAAGACAGAATGCAGTAATAGCTATTTCTATTAATTTAATCAGCTGGTCATTAGTTTGTATAATATTATTTAATGTAGCCTTTTTCCTTACGAAATAGAATGTAAATAATAAAATGCAAGTAATAATAATATCGGATATAATAATTGCAAGGCAGCTTCATTTAGTTGTTCAATTGGCGGAAGTTATTTGGTAAATTTCTCTATTTGGGCTGCTTTTTCGGGGCTTTTGGCCTTCGGGCTGATGCTGAACAAACGACAGTCGCTTGATTAAACTGCGGCACTGAGCTCGTCTTGCGAAGCGAGATTAGACTGTTGAATGTCGAGTTGGAGCCCTTTAATTGTGTTCCCAGCGAGCCATCGAACGTTGAATTCTTTCGTATTTCGGACTGTAAATCTTTGGCGGCACGGTATTCCTCCCAATCGGCCGCAATGCGAGCCATGATTTCCTCGCCATAGACCGTGAAGGGTTGATTCACCTGCTCCATATAATCCTGGACCATCTGGTTGAGCTGTTCCTCGATCTGGGGCAGTTTCATGCTTATGTGATTGCGCTCTCGCTCCTCGCCGAGCAGCTGGCCACCACGATTGCGATATCGATTGGGTTCCTTGGCCTTTTCCTCAAGTGCCTCCATTCGTGTCCACAGCTTGACGCGCTTTGCGTACAGCTCAAAGATGTTTTTGTTACTCTCATAATACCGCTGTAGATCGTCTGACTTCTTCTCCAGCAGCTCCAGCAGCTCCTCTGTGCAGCATTCTTGCTGATATTTATGTACAGGTGGATATTGTAATGTCATCTCGCTCCAGTGATTGATCTCACCCCACAAATGGTCAATGAGATCGGATAGATTCTTGCGGCGAAGCGCTTCACAACGTTGCAACTCCAGGCTGAGCAGCTCATAATGATGCTGGGTATATTCCTCAGCATCACACAGCTTATTGATTGTCTTCTTGTCCGTCAGCCCAACTTTCTCCAGCGTCTGTGAAATGACTCTGATTTTCACACGCATCTTGTCCAAGGTCTTGTGCCATTCCTGCAACCGCTTCTTGGCACTTGCCTCATCGTGACGCCGCTGCAGTTCCTCGGTCAAATGAATCATCAGCTCATCCAGCTTAAGCTGCTGCTGTGGCAACGACTTGATCTTGGACTCATCAGCTTTACTCAGCTGCTTGGCCAACCTTTTCGACTTGTCCAGCAGCGACCTGATGTCCATTTCAAAGTTGTGCTGCTTCAGTGTCCACATCTCGCACAGAGTATCCACATTTATTTTATCCTCATCTGTTTTCCCCATAATTATTTGTTGTCGCTTTTGTATGCTGTAAATGTAAATTGTGTTTGAACTTGTATGAAATAAAACTATTGAAAGAAAGGCGACTGTTACTTTGTGTCAACTTTTGTGTCTTGTTTAAATAAATAATAAATAATTTAGTTTAAAAACGATACGTTTTATATTTAAATATTTTCTCTGGATGTAGCATTGTCCAATGGCTTTTAATAAAAATATGTATATAATTTGGCACTTTTTCATATGCTGGATTTATAAAGGGTGTTTTTTTTAGAGGTTGGTTTTTTAAACTGGCAAACTTTTTTCTGAGTTGGACTTTTAGACAGCTGTCGCTTGATTTCTGCTCAGTATGGTTTGCCATTTTATAATGAAAAGTCTCACTTCTAAACAACGTTTGCAAATTTTTAAATTTTATCATCAAAGTTCATGCTCGGTTAAGAAATTGCATTTGCATTTTTTCCATTTTATGATCAGTTTAGTCGACCTTCTGAGGCGGTTATTTGGAATGATTACAAACTTTTTTTTGCCCCAAATGGAAGAGCTAGACCTGGCTTACATGTGATTTCAGCAAGACGGTTCCACATGCCACACAGCACGGGAAACAATGGCCCAATTGAGAGGCGATTTCGGTGAAAAGTTTACTTTACGCTTGGGTCTGGTCAATTGGCCGCCTAGATCGTTTGGTTTACGCCTTTAGACTAATGTTTGTGGGACTATGTGAAGTGGCTTGTCTTAGAAGAAAATATTCGGCGCGTTATTGCTGACATACGTCCCCAATTGTGCAAAAAATGGTCGAAAATACGGCCGCTCGGCGGGAAATTTATTCGGGCCAGCCAGGCGGCCACTTGCCCGAAATCATATTTAAACACTAATGGCATAAAATTATCCTTCCAATAAAGCCAAATTAATGGACGTTATAACGATTTTCTTGGGTTTTATTTCAATTTGAAGTTCTATACCTCTAAAAAAAATACCCTTTACAATGCTTAAGTGCGTATTTTTTATAATAATTTTAAACATAACAGTTTTAACCAAATATAACAATTTAATTTAAATTTTTTTAATTTAACTTTAACATGTGACATTTTTTTTATAGTTTTTCAATTGACATAAGTCCACAAGAGCTTGATTTGTTTATGACACAACGCCAAACAAAAAATTCTGCGGTGTCAAATAATACGAAGCGCTGACAAATGGCAAAAACAAAGCGTGAAGGGCCGCAAAATAAAATCCAGATAATAATTTACAGCAGGTGAAATATAGTAATTTTATTAAAAATGTGGATCAGTTAGTGAAAAAATAATCAAATGTTGAGAGCATATAAAATGCACACAAACACACACACACACACATATTCACCCGCACACACGTGCAACATGCACAACAAATTATTCAATTGAATTGAAGCAACCGCTGCAGTTGGCAGCCGAGTGGATGTGGATTACTATTCATTGAAGCCGATGCTGACGCTGCTTTTTTCTGCTCTTCTCCAGCTGCTGCGGTCTGCCAACCCGATAGTGACGTCTATGATGGACGTACATCAGTCCCCCACTCGTTCTTCCTGCCAACCCTCCCGCGGGATCAGGCCAAGAGTTTGTGGCTGTGATTTAAATTTGCTTCAGATCCAAGAGCGAGAAAAAAAAGCAAGAAATCAACTAACCGCAGGCAGAAGCAGAAAAAATCAATCGAATCCAAAACCACGAGCGTAATTAATGTTGAATAAAGCAGCGCTGAGTTCTTTTATCCTCCGTGAAGGCTACTGCAGCAGGACAAGAGTCTAGTTAAAAAGCTTCTGTGCGGTTGAAAAATTGCAATGGAAATGGAAAATTGAGCCGCTTGGAAAACGCTCTTTTGTGAAAAGTAATTTATACGAAAGAGAGTGATGCAATTATTTATCTGAGACTGATATAGATACAAGTGGTGGTGAACAGAAGGTTAATGAAATATATTCACACAATTCACATACAGAAACACAAACAAAAACTGAAAGTTACAGAAACAAATACTATACGTACAAAAAACATAATACTCAAGTTATTCAATGTCTAATTAAGGTGTTTTATACCTTTTAAAGTGATATTTTTACGTAAAATATACAGAAATTTATGTTAACTTTTTAATTATACATATATTTGATTAAATTTAATTAACAAATAATTGAGAAAACATATCAAATTGATATAAAGATAGTATCTTTAAGATACCCATATACATAAGTAATATTTAGATTAATAGATAAAAAACTTTTTGCAGATTCTAATCAATAGTAAATTAAAATATAGATTCAAATTTAATATATACCGATAAATAGATATGGCCATTGATTTTAAGATTACTGTAAAGCTGATGAACAAAATCGGGAAACATTTGCTGCAAAGTACTTTATCCTGACACTGCACTATGGGGCGAAATCCGAAAAATCGAATATTTAGTCATTTTATCAAAGTATTAATAATGCTATATTTTTTATGTTAACATGTAAAGAAAACTTTAAACTGTAAAGTTCGGTACCAACAATGTTATATAACAGACCAATGTTAAACCTAGAAGCTGTTAAAGTCCGATGTTGCTGTCAAAAAGCACGTGCTTTGAGATTGCAATATTTTTGCAGCCTATTTATTAATTGGATTTCTTAAAGACTAATCATTTATTTTACAAAATTTAAAATGGAAACCAATAATACGGGTTTGTACTATGTGTTGATTGTACTAGTTTTCTGTATTTGTGCGTGTTCTATTAATATTTTGTAAAATTAGATAATGCTTTGAAAGGAAATTTCTTGGAAAGAAATTTCAACTTTGAGGAAGCTTTTAACAAAGTTGCTTAACGAGGCTTAATGTACGTCCAACTGTATGTCGTAGATCCATTCATTGTTATTTAAAGGCAATATGTCTCATTTTCCACAATTTCCCACAATCTGCGCAAATGAATGTTTTAGGACGTAACCTCACCATTTTTCAGTGTTGATTTGCTGGCTTGTCGTATGAGATATTTGACCAGTTTTTGAGGTTTTTATTATTAACTCGAAAACTACTTCGGATATTTTGATGCGGTTTTTTTTCCATAGCAATGTGTACCCATAGAAATTTTTTGAAAAGTGGGCATGTCAAAATCTCCGCCCCAATTTTTTTTTTTTTAAATTTTATGCTCACAACCATTTATAAGAGCACACAACTTCCTTTGTCAAAAAATTACTTTTTCTCTTTATTGCTAATAATAAACAAGGTCAAAGCTTGTTATTTGAAATAAAAATTATGAGCTTAGTAGCTTTTATACATACAAAAATAAAAAAAAAAAAATTAAGGGCGGGGGTGGCGACACGCCCACTTTTCCAAAAATATTTCTGAGGGTGTACATAATATTAATAAAAAAGTCGCATTCAAAAACCTAGCTTATTTTAAAAGTTATTAATAAATATTCGATTTTTCGGATTTCGCCCCATAGTGCACTGTGGCTTTTGTGATTTCTAATTGAGTGTTATCTTTTTTGTTCCTTAAAACAACCTCGCACACACATGGTTAAGCTGAGCTGATCAGAGCTTTTCGTCGATTGTTGTTAGGGTTTTCCGCAGTTTAAATTTCCGCAGACAAATGAACTGCTTTCCATGCAAATCACACCATCTTCAATAATTGAAGTCTACTCGTTAGAATGGAAGCAACAAAATATCTGTCAGTGTTATTATCATTTTCATTTTGTGCTTCCTCTGTCAACACCTTTCTTTGTTGTGATTTTTGCGTTGTTGTACAAATTTCGGTCGCACATGTTTCACATCCGTTAACGCAATTTTCTTGGCCTTCCCAGAAAAGTAGGCAACCTTTTTTTTCGCTCGCTCGCTGCTGAAAGCAAATTGCGCACATTTAAATGTAAAAATCGTCGACAGTTGCGTTTTATAAGCGTAAGCATCTAGGTGTTCACGATTGTGAGGCCACGCCTTCATTTCGGGTTATTTACTGGCTGTCTTCTGCGTTGCGAGTACGTTTTGCTGGATTTATTTGGCTAAGATTTATGTCACATACACGCAGTCGAGGCACGCACCTCTATCTTCTAGTGTGAGTGAGTGAGAGCGAGTGAGTGAGTGTGTGTTATGAATATGTATATGTTCATTATGCTGGATTATTGTTATATGAGCGGAAATGGAGCAGAACTTTGACTGCATCGTACAAGTATGAATACTATTTAAATATTCGCACTTGTTTAAGCTGCGCGTAGCAAACATTTGCACTCTGAAGTGACTCTTGACTCGGCTGAGATGTTTCATATGTTTCTTATGAGACTTGTGAATTTCCTTTTCTATATATTTTGTATGACTACTACATATGTTATAAGCTATAACTCCTAACTTGTTGCGAAACTCCAACATTTCTTAGGCACAAGGTTCTGTTATTAACGAAATGTTATATATACTTAAGGAACAATTACTTTAACCCTCTAACACGTAAGCCTGCCTCAAGACACTTATCAGTTAAATTACAATAACTAAAAAAGTAATCCGTTTTTTAACATGAAAATATTTTTTAGCTGTTGCTAATAACCACAGCTTGACATATGCAACAAGCTTTAAATCACTCGAAAGCTTTTAATGGTGCTTTTATTTTGACTTGGACATGCCAAGTGTCTTTTCCGTTTTTCTTACGCGAAAAATCTCGGGAGGGTCAATTTCAATCTGCTCTTATGCTGCACAAACAACAAAATCCTTTTGGTTGGTGATACATAACAATAGATAAATGACAAATCTAATATGTAAACATATTTTCAACCGACTTTTTTCACTAATAGCCCCAAAAGAGCCTTGAGACACTTTTTACATTTTGTCACCTTACAGGTAAACGAAGCAATGTGCACCTTTTCTGAGCTCATTTTTGAATTCAGAGGCCCAAGTTCATCTTAGAAAAAATTACTGGACTTCTGTATCTTCATTATTTTCAAAAATAGCCTTAGAGGGTTAATTACTCCCTTAAAAAACAAAAAAAAATATAAAGTTGCCATTAAAAAATAAACTGAAGATGAAGACTATTAAAAGCGTTAACTAACAAATTTTCTCTTATCAGTGTGTAGCTATTTCTAGTTTTTTCTTTGAATCGTGTGTCAAAAGGTCAGCAATTTCACTTTCCACACCATAAATAGATTCAACTGCTATTTTTTTTTTGTGTTGTATTTTTTCTTACGCAGCAAAGACAATGCTGCCTCGAATTTACAATACGTTATATCCAATTGGGCCAAGAACAATCTGTTATTCGCTAAGTAATTGACAACAGAAAGTATTGACATAACGCCGCGTGAGGTGGAAACCAAATTTGCAGTCTTTATGAAAATTAATAACGAATTCAAAAATTTATCACTGAACTATGAAGAGCCGGGCCTAAATTTGATAACAATATTCGTGCATGTTCTTTTCAGCTTAATGAGAAAAGCTGTTGAAATATGTGGAGAAGTGTGCTAATAAATTTCCCGCATTATCAGACAATAGCGACAAATGCATAAATTTAAATAATTGCGAATGTTAAGTGGAGAGTACTCGACGTTTTTAGCAAATTGTAAATTTATGCCAAACTGAATTCCCCATTTTGAGAATCATTGATGCGGGAATGTGAATGGGTGGTTTGGGTGGTTGAGTGGTTTGGGTGGTTGAGTGGTTGACTGGATGGCGGGCTCATTTGGGCAGCTTAGTGCAGTTTTTGCAATTGCGCTTTGTACACGCTTTGGACCATGGATTTAATCTGTGCTGCTGGCCAACACAACATTGTCATGGCAGCAACAATTAAGCCGTGCGTACAAATTCCCCCAGCAAATTTCTCATTCATCGCCCCTCGGGGCCAATGGAACCGCAAATGCCGGCCAACAATTCGAATTGCAGTTCCATTTCGTAGCTGTTACTTGGCATAATGAAAGCAACTCACGGGTGACATCCATTCACAATGGCCTAGCCCTTGTCACCTCATTTGCCCAGTTGTCCCATTAACTCAGGGACAACCGCAGCGCCGAGCCCGATGACGATGACTATGACGATCTCGATGACGATGGCGATGACAACAATACGCCGATTGCTGCTGTGATTAACTGCATCGCATTTGTGCATTTTGGGTTTCAGCTTTTAATTCTAAACAGCAACGCGCCAAATTGTGCCACTTCTTGTTGTGGCAACCACAGATGCTGTTGGAAACACAGAGAACCCCAATGGAAATCTCTACTTTTCCTATTAATTGGAGTATTCTCTATTACGCATTGCTTTTCATGAGTTCACGGTTCATGACTTCGCCCTGTGACATTTAATCTGCTCATTTTCTAACTGCTTGAGCAACATGGATCGAAATCAAATTACACCCAGCATGAAACCCAATGAAATGTCTGCTTCGATTGACAGGCAAAGTTCTGAATCTGTCAACGAAATGTAAGCAAATAACCAGGCCAACATGAGCAAGCATCACACACATTTAATCAGCAAAACGAAGCAGAACTTAATGAAGGCAGTCAGGCAGTCGTCTTGCTTGGTATGTACAAAGATGAGTCCTGGGCGTGTAATGTCAGCACTTTGTCTACGCACTCGGGTGTAAAAGTTTTGCAGGTGTCGACTGCAAAGCAATCGCAAATTAATATGCCAGCAGGCACACTTAAAAGACTATCTACATGAATATATATGTAGGTACATATCTCAGAGGCGCATTTTCATAATCATAAAACAGGCAGACAGTCAGTTTCATTACTTAGATACGGAGTTTGGTCACAGTTAGCAGATCCATAAGTTATGCATAAATTTGGCAGAGGCCTCTTAACGAGTTTTGCTCAGTTTTACATTCTTTTCACTGTTCGAAACACTAGTTAAAGAACAATCTTAATAAAGTTAACTGCTGCTTATTAAATCGAGTGCCCAAAGACACTAGAAAATAAGCTACACCTATTTTGAAATGTAGTTGATAATTGTTAAAAAAAATACTAATTTGTTAAAAATTTAGTATGGCTTAAAGAAGTTCTGTAAATTCGATAAACCTTTAAGTATAGCCTGCATAAATATCGCTGTTTTACAAACGCTAATGAACTTGTTGCAATTTGCCAATTAACATAACAACAAAATTAAATTAGCTTTGAATGCATATTAAAATTATTCGCTCAATTACATTTGTATTAAAAATAAATTTGATACAAAATAATAGCTTCAAGCAACGCATATTAAATATTGTTTAACACATTCCAGTTGTCGGCTGCTGAAAAAACTTTTCTATATAAAAGAATATAAGCATGCAAAATTAACGAAAATTTGAATAAGTGCATACTTTGAGAGTTTTTTTATGCATTTGTTGTGTAGTTTAATTGAAAAAGTTAACCTGATTGCATTGACTAAAATAGACTGCAGCTCTTTTTATTTGTACAAAAGGCATCTAACAATTGAATAATGCAAAATTATAGCGGAAAAGTCATGTTCATATTTCTGGCCATGGTTGCCTGTTTGCCAAACAATGGCTTCAGGCCAATAACAGGCAGCAGTTTATAAATAAGAAGTAATAACGAACGTAGAGCACAGCAGCAGAAAGTACAAGCAACTGAACGATGAAAACCACTTGAAAGGAAAGTACAAAAAGCAGGAGGCAAGACTATACTAAAAACTAACACGCAGTATGACAACAACAACAACAGCAACAGCAACAAAAATAACAGCAAAACTAACAAAAAGAAACACGACTGTCTGTCGCTTTGTCCGTTTTGTCTGTTATATAAAAAGCAAAATAATTGGCGTGTCAGACATTTTGTTACGCCCAATTTAAGTGCTTCCGTCTTTGCATGGCAGTCAACTCTGTGTGGCACGCAGCGGCAGACAAGTGGCAAGAGGCAATTGCATTCACAAAAGGAGGCAAGACGAGCAGAAGTGGGAGATGAGATCATGGCTCGCAAGTCACACCAATCTTTTGTGTAGCCCCCCTTGCTCAGAACGCTAGGGTAAATTTGTTTTCCAGCAGAAGTATTTAAATGCTTTTGCAACTATGAAACATTAAACGCAGCAGGAAAAAGCTATTTCATATAATTGCTTTGAGTTATTTTATTACATTCTTTAAAGTATTTACCTGTCACATGAACTGGGGTGTTAGTTTTTACCGAAAATTCAATTAGATCCAAATAACTCTTATTTTATTTGCACAATTAACTGTAGAATTATTTAGAACTCAATAAAAACTTTTCTATTTGCAAACTGAATGAAATGCAGATTTCGCGCAGCTTCTATAATTTCGCTCAATTTAATACATATTACAATAATGCTGTATCATTAATGTATTCTATAATTATTGGCAAGTCATTGAATCTCTCATTCAAATTAATCAAGTGCATTCAACCGGCATATTGACATTGTCGCCATTTATATATGCATACATATATTAATATAATTTTTTTTTATCCACACTAAATTAAAATACATCCGTCCGTAAGTTCCGTTGACTGCGAAATAATTAACTTCCATAACAAAATCAACATTAATTAAATATATCAAAATGGCAAATGTGAATGTGCATTTAAATGTAAATAATTTAATGAAGCATTTTTCAATTGCCTCGAGCCAATAAATGCAATTAAGATCGATTAAGAGATGGCAATAAAAAAAGCAAAACGCAATTCAATAATACTAGTAGGATGTGTGTGTAGCACTTTACGTGATTTTAAAAGTCAATTGAATAATTGCATATTAATAAATTATTTAAAATACATTACAATGGAATCTACATTAGATATTTGTGGGACTACTTTTGATATCGAAATGAATTTGTAAAGAGAAAGATAGTTAAGGTGAAGTCGACATCAGTATGAAACGATGTTTGTTTATCTAAGGACTAAAAATATATAAAGTTTAAAAAAAATATACTCTTTAAAATATTATATAATTTGCATAAAGTATGATAATATGCATTGCCACACTATATATGTTAAGTTAAAAAAGTTAAATGCCAGCACAGTTTTGGTGTTCAGAAAACAAA
The DNA here is from genome assembly GCA_037043405.1 of Drosophila subquinaria. NCBI lineage: Eukaryota > Metazoa > Arthropoda > Insecta > Diptera > Drosophilidae > Drosophila > Drosophila subquinaria. Next base: position 46,370 of record JBAMBL010000260.1, read on the forward strand.
CCGTTTGCGAGTTTGCATGCGACATAAACATTCAGCAACCAAGCAATGTAATTATTAATACATACACACACACACTCACGCATACATAACATGCACATTTACATACATAAATGTGGTTAGAACTCTTGCATACTTCCGTTCAAAACCTTTCACTTCCGCTCTACAGTGCAGTTAAAATGTATGCAACAAGAAAAAAATAAAGAAAAAACGCCAAAGCAACAAAAATATTCAAAGTTTTTGCATCGCATGTGACACGCATATGCAAATATATTTTTTTTTGTTACTTTATATTTGATGTATACAAAAAATTTGGAATAAAAAGGTGATGTTGATATATTCGAACGCTGGAAAGTATGCTACAAAATATTGAATCTGTTGTCGTTGGGGGAATTCTGGCTGCAGATTGCGAATGCGTATTATCGCCTGTAAATTATGGCGACAAAAAGCAATCAATTTTTAATTTGCGTTTAATTAAAAATATAGCAGCCGAGGTGCAATTTAAATTGTGACCAGGCCCAAAAGGCCGCCGCCATTGTCAATAATGTATTTCGGTGCGATGTCGATACGATGTCGATGTCGAAAGTTAGCCAACACGAGCCGTCGCGACGCTTAAATGACAGCAACCAAAATCTGGTTTTGTTGCAATCAATCATGGCCATGGCCAGTGCCAGTGCCAGTTTCCTAACACACACACACACACACACACACACACACACACACACACACACAACCTTACGGTGTAGCATCGTCAGCGGTAATTGGAAATAGGTGGCGTTGCGATTGCGTGGTCAGCATCAGCTCATGCCCCAATCCCTGCCTGACATACGTATGTGCACATGCAGCTGAGTTTCAGCCCACCGCTGCATTGTGGTTGCAACTCAAAAGTTTCGCATGACACTCACTCACTCACTTTGATGACTTTATTAGCGTGCAAAGTGGCGTATACATGATATGCGCATAATGAGCGTACTATAAAATTGACAAACAATAAGTTAACAACCCATATTCACTGAATGATGGCTTCAATTTGCCAAATTTTGTTGAACTGTAAAGTGAAAAGTCAAATGATTAATATAAATGCACCTGTTGCCACGGATTATCTGAAATGAGGTGTGTGTTTTTTTTTTTTCCACAATCCAGTCGCAGCTCTCGTACAAATTGTAGCTCATAAATTTAACTTGGCTCACTTGAGTGGGGGCCATTGAAAAATTCCATTAATGTTAATGCAAATGCGCCAGGCGTCCGTCGCCGCTGTTGCTTAAAAATGTCACAAACATGAAATTTAATAATTCTAATTTGTTAAATTTATGAAGTTTATTACTTGTTTAATAGACATAAATGCTATGGTGCCAATGCCATCCCGTCGCGTCGACAACCACATTGTTTCGAATCTGTCGTACCAGAAACAGAAACTACCCCAGCACCACCGAGAAACACCACGCCTTTCCACATTAAACTCCCCGCATATACTTACAACAGCAGGCGGCAAAATATAAATATCCGTACATGGGATAAGTAATTTTTAATACAGAACGGCATTTTTTATACACTAATTTTAACATTGTTTAAAAGATATTAATATCAGACTTTTTATATTTTATTAAACATTTTAAGACGATATCTTTTATTGAACATCAATCACAAATTTAATAAAATATATAAAAATAGAAAAAATTTTCACTTTTTATTTCTTCAATACTTGAATTTGTCTTTCAAGATAAATATTATAAATATGCTCTTAGTTACAACTCTGTTACGTAATCCATCCTTTCCTGAAATATTATTTTTAAGTTTTTGTATTATACTATTTTGTAATTTAAATATCCTCTTCTAGTGTATATCAACTTCGACCTGATAATTATATTTATTCAACATTTTTTGTTCATATTTTTTTTGTCTAGGTCGCATTTCATGATGTTTTTCGCTGTGGGAAATTTGTTGTTGTTGCTATTATTATTTTTATTATATTTTTCCTTTGTTTTGCAATGTGGCGTCATGTCGCACTTGGAGCTTAGACGAGACTTTGCCACTGTTGGCTACGTGCGGAAATGTCTCTAAATTGTGTGTAAAAATTTTTGGCTTTCCGTTATTTGGTTTTTTTTTTCACTTTCACTGTGTCGCCTTGTGCCCTTCTGACACCATATGGCCCCAGCAGATAAGGCTAAGTAATTGATGGACATTGTGAAAGCTAAATGCAAACCAAAATGCTTAGCAAGATATCTATTAACTTAGGACATATTAAATAAAAGTGAACTGTTACTTAAAGAGTAGCTCCGTTTAAAACTCACTCGCATGCTAACCACAGATGACTGGAAATAGTTAGTTGAAGCTGCAGCTGAGCCATATTCCCTCCAGAATCTGTGCTTAACTATGAAATTGAGACATGTTCGTTGAGTACATTTTGCGGTTTGCTCAGATGGCACAGTTTTTAGCAGAAAATCCATGTACCGTAACCTGCCGCACTTTGTTTGCCTAAAACTTATCAAGGCCATTGCAAGTGGATGGCCAGAAACGGGTAGCCAAAGCAAACAAGCGGCTAAATGCTTCAAGCTGCATTCATCTAGCTCCATCTCCCACTATGTGGACTACAAGAATAGTCAATTGTCGATTTTCTGTGGATATTGTGCACTTCTCTCTATAGCTTCCCTGTATCTGTATATATGTATGTCTGTGTTTGTGAAAGGGGGTTTGCTGGTCATTTTCACTTGATTGGGCAATTTCCAACTGGACATTGTCTAAGCGACCACAAGCTGATGACTAAATTAACTGGCACACATCGCATTTTCCATTTGGTTTTGACCATGTGCCCCAAAAGCCCATAAGAAATTTTAAAAGTTAAGCAGAAGATATACAGAAACTAAGTTAATGTCAGTAAATTGACAATTGGAAGTATACGTTTAAATAGAATCTTCAATAAATATATTTTCAGCTCAAGCATATCAAATAATTCCAATAACAATTTACCAGCTTCATTGAATTAATAAAACATTTGATTTGTCTACGAAACATTCATATATTTAATGGCAAAAGGCAGTCGCTTAAGCCACAAAAGTTTGCTGCAAAAAACATAAATTCTAACAGAATTTGGCAAGTGTGCACAGTAAATGGTCAGAAGGCCCAACTAAAAGCTGTCAACAAGGGCGAAATATAAAAAATATGCTCTGCTTATGATTAATGATTTACGCACAAAAGCAAACCCATAAGAGTAGCAGGAATAAAGGAGAGACGGAGAGCAAGTGAAGGAGAAGAAGAAACGGCCTTAAAGCTGGCAATGTGGAGCGTCAACAGCCAGAGGCTCTGGGTCTGCGGCTTTCAGTTTGTTTGGCTTTACAGGCATCGTAGCGTGTATTAAGGGAATTAAAATGTTATTATATAAAATAAGAATGAGGGACAGAGCTCTGAGGTGGGTGCCAAGTGGTTGCTGCTGCTGCTTCTGTTGGGGCCAGCCACTGATCCCGGATAACGATGCGATAATCACACCCAGCACAAACAACACAGCTACCATATGACAGACGGCGGACGGAGGGACAGACAGAAGACAGGCAAACTGAATGAAAGACAGGTGACTTGTGCATAATTCTCAATTTTCACATCTCTGGTTCATTGTGAAGAACTTAATTTTACGCTCTTGCATTCACCAACGTAAATTTGTAAGTTGGGAGTCCCAAAAAGGTCGAAGGGAACTGAATGGCAAATAAATTTTGAAAAATTGACACGCTGGAATAAAAGTCGCCCAAGCTGTTGAAAATTTAAATAATTTTGCGTTGAGTATTTAAATAAATTTAAAGCATTAAAGGTATAAGTTTAAATTGAAATTTTATTTATTTATTATCAAGCTATAATTAGCCAACACAAAAATAATGATACAAATTAACAATTATTGATTCAAATTATACGCTGAAGAATTATATAATATATGTATGTAAACATTCTGGGGCTGTCTAAATTAAAAGTTGGTCCAACATTTGTTGCTAGGATTTGGGAAAACCCAGTTAAAACCCAATCAAACCAAAAATAAATAATTGCAAGTTAAAGGAACAATATAGAACTTTATGGTAATGAGATACAAGGTATGTAAATGAGATACAGATTCGTAAATTTATGAGAAGTTAAGCATCTGTTATAAAAATAAGACAATAGACATAATTTAAAATCAATCATTGAGAATATTAAGTGTACACACAATAAAAAGTGACTGAAGGTTACTAATTCCATTAAGATTCATCTATTTAATCACGATACGCATAAATATAAAGAAATTCGGCATCTGTTTAGGATCAATCGATAAGAATATTAAGTATACGCACCATAAAAGTGAAGGAAGAAATGACATGTAGATGCATCTATTTAATCATGGCACGAAAAAAGGTAAAGAGCTGATAGGAGAACTTGAGCATCTGTTAAAGAAAATGCAAGAACGAGAATTTATTTAAATCAGCGGTGGGCACGAAATCGGGAGCACTACAGCAACATCAACAACAACCCTAGTAGAGTCTACCTAAGTTGGGAGCAGCCGCAGCTCCCGGAGCCACTGCGTGCCCATCGCTGATTTAAATCAATATTAAGAATATAACGTATACGCACCGTCATATAAGTGGCCATAGAAACAGGTGTAAATTTGTAAGTGCGCAGCACACGAGACTCGTTGGTCCGCATAATAAAGAAAAGTATCATCCTGCGATAGTTTCGATCGCCCTCGTACCAATTGTTGTAAAACGCAGCCGGCATCAATTTGTCACTCTATAAGTAATTAAAACCCTCATTTGTTGCTCATATTTAAAACAAACCAACTTACAAATGTGGTAAATTGTGTTCCATTGTAGCAAATGAAGATGGTAAAGACAAGAAATGATAGCAGTCCCACGGAGTATTTAAAGGCAGCGGCCAGATCGATCATGACCATGGCAAAGCCCATCAGACAAATGGCAACTGTCGAAGTTGCAAAGGTGCTCAAAAACATAAAGTTAAAGATGCGATTAATATCGATGGCAATGTCCAATAGGTGACTGTGATAGGCAATCATTGCTTTAAGCTGTTCATTGGCCTTCGGTTGACGTGCATCCAGATTGTTGAATCCATTGGCCAATGCATCAAAGTGGAGCTGCATTTGCGTGATGAAAAAGCAGAGCAAAAACTGGCTGGTCATAATGGCAGCCACGCCAGCTAATGAGGCTAGAGCCTGACATAGATAGGAGGCAACAAAGCTTAGAGTTGAGTTCTCTGTATCGAGCAGCTGCCAGGGATACCAAGTATTGGATTGAGTCTTGAATCTGACGCTCTGCGACTCTACGTGCAAGTCGTAGATCAAGTAAACAAAGGGCAGACTATTGTAGTAAGCATAGGCGAACAGGAAATAGATGGTCGCATACTTCATCATGCGCGACGACTTTTCGTAGAAGTGTTCAATCCGATATAGTTGACTCTGTTGTGAATACAGCTGCTGCAGTTCATCCAGAATGGACTCAATATCCTTGCGATGATACAGCAACACCCACAAATAGCTTGCACCGACGAAAGTTAGACCCAACACGCTGCAAGTCTCGGAGACGTGGGCTATAAACGCGGACAGCTGCATCTCCTGAGTATCCGCCAGGCATAGATCGATGGCCAATCCCAGATTCTGATAGAATAGATTGATTGCTCCGATGAGAAACCATACCTTATTGATCATTGTCTGCTGGAAAGCTGATGACTTTCTGCCTCTCCACTCGTATGTCCGCATCATGACCAGACTACACCCCAGATCCGGATAGTACATAAAGTCCTTAAGCTGCATAATGCCTCCAAGTGAAACTCGAGATTGTTTGACTTCGCTTTTTATAACTGGCTTTTATAGAACTATTAAAGCGGCGGCATTTTTGCCTAATCAAAGAACTCATTAAATAATCTTTTTTGACTTGCCAAGTTGGGAATGGAAATTAGGTAAATTGCACAATATTAAATGAGCTCCTGGGAAAGTGCAACTGATCCATTGGATTGCTAATTTCTATATTAGAGGAACGTCTTATAATTATATAATTACATAGCCAGTCCAAGTTCCTTTAAATTCTTTCTTCAAAAATATATTTAAGCTTGTCAGAAGTTTTCTATTTGATAAACGCTGCAAAACAAGTTTAAAAATTTATATGAAAAGCCAAAACCGAAGCACTTTTAAATATTTAATATTTCTATTTGCTCGGTTTGTGTTTGGTAAGTGCTCAAGTTTCGTCATTCATGAAAAATTGAAAAAGTTTTGAGAGCACTGAGCGCAGATTTATCACCGTTGCGTTTTAACCATGTTAGCCAGGTATGCGCCATAATAGAAATGTTACCAAAACAAAAGTTGCGAATGAAATGTGTACAATTTATTTAAATTTGCACTGTGATAAAATCCATAATCTTATTATATCAATTTCAATAAAACACAAGATTAAAAAAGGAAAAATAGGAAATTAATAATAAACTATTTTGTAAACATTTTCAAATTCAATATTTGATTTGCATTTGAGTCACAGATTTATTTTTGAGAATCTTTAAGAACTTAAAAAAATTAATATTTACATTGAAAGATACATTAAAGAAATATAAATTAATTCATTCATTAAGTGTTCTTTTCAAATATTCGTTTACAATTCTGGCCTTAGCTTTTTGTAATTTTAATACCAAATTAAGATACTTAATCTTATTTAATACGATCTGTGTTCTTTCAAGTATTTTTTTTTAATCTTATGAAGTTGTTCAGGTGTATTCATTTTTTTTTTATATTTTTTATTACATTTTATTTTATTTGTATTGAGTGTACGGAGAAGCTGATGACAAGCAAATAACGAAGTGAGTCTCGTTTGTTTATTTCTTTTATATTTGTGTCAACCTCATAATGTGATGCCTCTAAGCCGGGCTATCAGTCTTTTATATTTGGTTCGCTGCTGTTGCCAATGGCGCTGTCTGCCATCTTTGTGCGTCTATTTGCTTGTGTTCATGTGTGGTGTGTGTGTGAGTGTGTGTGTGTACGATCCATTTCCGCCGGAAGCCTTGCGACAAACAGACAGATTCGTCGCGTACTCGTATATGTATTGTACTTACCGCTTGCTGCCTTGTTTATTCCTTTGTTTATGGCCATTCTTGTTTTTATGGTCGTTTGCCCCGCCCTCTTATCCGCATTTCTGATTGTCGGTTTTATATTTATGTGGTTTATACGCTCGCGCGCCTCATATGGTAAGTCTATGTATGAGTATGGCTTCCATGTCTATGACTTTCCCAGGGCTTGCCTTGGCCCTTTTGCTTTATGGTCTGCTTATGGTGCTTCTTTATCCTCGTGAATTCGTTAGCGTCTGTCTGTTTGTTTTTTTTTCTCATCACCTTTTGTCAGTCGTTTGTTGTGGTAATTAAACTTTGATTGCTTTCGAATTGTTTTTATTGATTGGCAGATTTAACTTCAGTTTGAACAGAACCCTGTCTCATCTTCTTCTCCCACCTAACGAGTTTCATTCAATGGAATTCTGTTGGCATTTTCCAATTGAAAGCTAATAACAATTTCTGCTGTCATTCAAACAACTAATTGAGCTAACAAGTTGCTGTCGAAACAAGAAAATACGAATACAGCAATGCTTAAAATTCTACAGAAATTCGCTAAAGAACTTTGAATATATGAAATTTAGTCTATTTTGTAGAATATAATAGCAGTAAAATTACATTATTATTTTAATAACAATGCAAACGGCATTTTGAAGATTTTCGCAATGAATATATCAATATGTATAATTATTAATTTTATAACTATTTGCTTTCTGCTCATTCGATATCATTTTCATTCTTGGCAAATTATGTCGAAAATAATGACTTGTTATTTTTAAATATTCAAAAGAAATATTATCTTTTGCTATAATAAACTTTCTATATTCATTTTCATATTTTTTGCATTAAATGTGTACTTAAATGGAATGAAAGTGCAATGGATTGAAGATATTTTTAGTCGGTAATTGTTGTTTGTTTTCTTAAAGTTTCATCCTTGGATTTAACAAATATTTTGCATTGATTGCATTTCGGCAACTGCAGTTTGGCATGATGTGAAAGCCAAGCGATGCTTTCAAATGCTTTGAATGCCATTTGGCCAACAATTTGAGCTGAACGTGTGCATAGTCCAAGACAAACAGAAAACTTGGCAGCGGCAACAATAACGGCAAATAGACTTGCCCCCGCGTAGATGCTACTTGAATGGGACACGTACACACAAAGTGGAAGATGAAGAGAAACCCAAACCCAAACCCAAACTCGAACTCTAAGTCAAACTCAAATCGAGTGGCAGCTGCGCGAAATGGACAATCTAAATTATAACCAAGGCGTAAGAACGATTGGTGTGGCGGGAGTGTGAGTAATAGTTTTTGGCTGGCAGAACGCCGAGCGTCGAGCGCCTTCGCCTGGAATTTATAGACAAAGTCCAGCCAAGTGCCACACAGCGAGTACACTCTCCTATTCACTTTGAATACTCGCATTCGGATTCGTATTCGTACACTTGGCAACCAAAGGCAGCGACATCCATCTTCCTGGACTCACTGACAACTGCAAAAGAACTGCGCCCAACTGTTGGATTTATCGATCCTCTGCAGGGGCCATAGGGCCATCGGGCCATTGGGCTTGCCTTTTAAACTAATTAGGCTCAGGCTCTGGCTCTGGTTCTAGCTTATAGCCAGGGCCAACACATGCTACTAATTTCCCAAAAATGGTGCACAGTATGAACTTGTTTGTTTTTGGCCGCAGTTGAAATAAATTGCCAAAATACTTAGATTGGGTTAGGCTGACCGACCTTATGCGTATATCCTTCCATCCTGCTTCCACTCCCTCTCCCCACCTTCCACAATCCATGAGCTATAAATTGAATTCTAAACTAAATTTGGAGCGGTAACTTTTGTTTGCGTTGTTTACAAGATGCTAGTTCCAATAGTATTTGCTCTTCCCCTGTTTTCCCTGTTCCTCCCCAATGTAATTTACCTTTTTTTATCCCTTGGCCATGCCAAAAATTATAGTCAGTGGGAAAATTTATGTGCAGTGCCCATGAAAATTAAACGTTTTGGCTGTTTACGTGTAGCACAGCAGCTGCTTCAACTTCCGATTTTCGCACTATAAAAAATAGTGGGAAAACTTGTTGTTGCAGCCACTGTAAAATTTAAAATTAAGATAAATGCGCCCATTAGTCAGCGGAATTTATTTGTTTTGATAGGAAATTTAAGATGCTAAAAGACTGTTCAAATGATTACAAATTATAAAATTATAAATAGGATTTATAATTAATAGTATAGGATAGAATCGCAAATTTCCAAATAATTTATGAAATAAAAACCCTTTTAGTTGAGAGAATGTAAATAAATTAAATTCAATTGTCCTAAGAATATTTTTTTAATTTATCACATGCTTTGTTACTGAATTAAAGCAAAAAGTGAAATACTTGCACAAAATAATACTTTATTTAATTGCATTAAATCTTACTTACATCATTTTGTTTGCTTATCGCATCAGTATTTGGGGTGCTTGACTTCTAAAAAGGAAATGCTGACACAGTTGTAAAAACGTAACTAAATCTAATTACTTAATCAGACCGAAACTCAACCCAAAAACAATGTTCAAGTCGTTTGTCGACAGCTTTTGTGCGAAGTTAATTCAATTAAAGTGATTTGTCTGATAAAAACAGCCAAAAAAACAGCCAAAACAAGTTGATGTTGGCAAAAGTAATCCAAAAATAAAATCAAAGCACAAAGGACACAAAGAATTGCACGACGAGGGTAAACAAAAATTAGTTTAACTAATTTGCACACCTTTAGCTGACAATAAATTTAATACTAATTAAGTAATGAAAGAACTGATGATGGCATTCCGTCTTTCAGTTACAATTTCCAGCGTGTACTTGCAGCTTTTATAACCATCAGCTAACAAGTTCACCAAGCAAGTAAATCACGAGCCAACACACAAACATACATATACGTACGTACACACACATAGACATCAAAGACTGCAAATGTATACACGATTCAAGGCATAAATCACAATTTCTTAGCCATTAAGACGAAACCGCAAAGATTTGCGGCACTTCTAAAGTTGATGATGAAGCGAAAGCGTCGGGTTTTTGCTCCCTAACCACCATGGGGCCTCCGAATTTGAATGGGAACGGGACAGAGGCCCCACCCAAGGCAACAAGCTTCCGGGTAAAGTCGTGGTAAGAAGGCTGAAAGAATGTAAAATCTCAAACACTGCCAGAAACTGAAAGTTGCAATTCAGGCTTTAAAGTTTGAACCAAGTTTCGAAAAGTAACTTTGGCTCTATTCGAAAAAACACATTTTAGAACTAAAAAATCATTTAAAGATTATTAATAACAAAATAAGCATATTGATAATTACAAATTGTATTGTGTCATTTCAACAACTTAAGTAATATTCTGTGTCTTATTTTCTTGCCTTTGCCTTTATCTTAAAAAAACATTTTATACTCTAAATTTCTTGCAGTGTAGAGTGCTAAGCTTGGGCTCAACAATTTCCCGCTTGTTGCTAACAGAACAAGAGCCGTCACGACATTTTGAGGAAGCCAACAAACATATTTTGGCACTCGCGACTTTGGATTCATTTGTAGAAGAGCGACCGCAGCTGAAAGCTGTTTAATAACACATACATATACATAAATCTTAGCAAATGTATCTATATAAGTAGAACATGCTTTAAATCAAAGTATGTAGTTATATTGGCAACGATTTGCTGAGACCTTAAAGCATGCCAGACTTTAATTTGCTTTCACTTTGCCAAATAGCCACAAATAAATTCCGGCCACATGCTTAGCTCGCCAAGAGTATGGACGGAAGAGAAGAAATTGCGAAGGAGAGGGGGAGCGGAAGAGGGAGTGGGAGCGCAACCAGTAAATTACATTTGCAGGACGCTCTCTCGACCCGCTAACAAATTGCCAGGCCATTTTGTTTAGTTGCCAAAAGGTGCCTAAAAGTAGGCGGCTGTTAGTAGGCTACCCAAAAGCCGAAAGCTACCTACAATTTTCTTCACTTTATTTCACACTTGGCACCCTTAGAAACCAGCAACACATAAGGTGTGTCCATTTTATCTTGTTGCCCCAAAAAAATAAGTATGAAATAAAGAGAAACTGTAACATCGAGTGAAAAACTTTTCTCAGCTGGTTTTGCTTTTGCTTTTACTTCGCCTACTTAGTTACTTGCCAGCGACCCAGTTACACTTACACGCCACCTGGCGGCTGTTTGTGGGTGTATATGTTGGAGTAATTCAACTATTGCGACTGCATTTGTTGCTGCCAATCTGACAAGATAAATTAGGCAAACGCAGCTCCGGTTGGCCCACAAAAAAAACCGAGTCCTTAATTTAGAAAAAACATGTAATTTTATTTTCCAAATACCTTTAAAGGGTATTTAATATTTCGCCATATTCTAATGCACACTTTGTATACAAAAACTTATGATATTTGCAAATTGCAAGGGTGAAAGTAGCAAGAACATATTTATGGCAAAGGCAAGCAAAATGTCAGAAGTTTAAGACTTCTGACCAAGTGTTTACACATGCATTGAGCAGAGATCCAAACTATAATTTTTTTTTACTTTAGTTTTCCTTCAAGTATTTTTACCTTGAAGCTGGTTTAGTTTCCTGACGTTGTTGACCCTTTTGGAAAATGCTTATTAAAAAAGTTGTATAGCATTTGAATATGAAATTGGAGTTCAAACAGAAATACTTAGTTGATGTATATCTACGTTTCCAGGTCACGAAAGTCTCTTATTTAATAAGCCATTTTAGTATGGATGAAATTGATAAACGTGGTCAATTCGCTGGCCACAAAAGCCGCAATTGCAGTTGGCCGTTAGCTTATTATCCACGTAATAATAGCGTCGCCGGTTGTGCCACTTTGTTGCACAGGTAGAAATAATTTTCAGAAATTATATATGACCACTTAAGGCGTCATTAACGTTAACGACCTGGCCAAGAAGAAGGGAAAAAATTGAGAAAAAAAAACGAAACTAGACATGTTGAGGCGGTATTATGAAATGTTTAACAGCCTGGCTAAGTGGCGGGCCTGCAAGCAACTGAATTCCTTTCATTCATTCTTCTTGTTGGGCCCTACAGTTGGCGGATTTTGGTAGTGCTTGTACTGCTGCTTGGGTAATCCAAAATTAATGGCCTGTCAGTCATAGTCGTCTACCATGGCTACAACCACAGCCACAGAAACAGCCACAACCAACGGCCAACAGCCAACAGTTAAGAACCGTGTGCTTGGCCTTTCGACGCCCGTGTTGGCCTGGCTGCAATTTCGCCTCATTTCGGTTGCAGTTTTGGGGCCACTTACTCGTACTCGCACTCGTACAACAGCAAGTTCTGCTACATCCTGTCTTTGTGTAAATTTCCGCTTCCTTTTGGAAAGTGTTTGCCGCTGCCACTGCCGCTGCTGCCAGGGAGCCAACAGATTTCGTGCTGAGGCCCAGCACAAGAGCGGCTTAATCGAAAAACGTATGAATGTAACACAGTCAGGCAGATCCAACCCCCTCCAAAAACAGCGCAAGGATTCTTGCTGAGGAGCAGCAGAGAGGGTAAAGGGGAACAAGCCGCAGCACTCACTGCACTTAAGTCCTTTTCGTATTGCGCTTTTCACGTTCCCAAGTAATACGATGAGAAAAGGGAGGCAGTCAAGTTATTACAAGCGCCAAAATATTTTCACTTAAGTAGCTGCCACTATTTTGCTCAATTTATTTTCACATTTCAAACTCTATTTTTAATTTCCCACCACTCGAGTGGGTGTCGTTTTCTTTTCAATTTCTATCATATAGATTGCTACTCAAATAACGCAGACTTCTGCAATAATAATATTATTGTATGTGCTTGGAGATTTTATTGCATTTACAATTCATTTTTCAACTACACATAAAACGCAATTGGTTTATGCCAAAAAAATGTTAACAAATCTATCTCACATAACTTTTAAAATATAAACTGACCTTATATAATAAATATTTAATATTTAAGAATTGTTTAATTGGCAACTATAAATTTCAATAAAATTCATTTGTTTCCCGTTTCATCTTTTTTAAAAATGTCTTTCTGTATTTTAGCTATGTTATATTTTATTTATTCTTGTTGCATATATACATATATGTAATTTGATCATATCCTGTTGTCCTTTCATTCTGTGTAATTGTGAGCGTGCGTGGAACTTTTGATGCAATTTTTTGGCCATTTATTTCTATATATGAAGAGTTTTTGTGCGTTGTGCATGCAGCCATGTGCAAATAGTCAAAATTGCATGAGTTTTACATTTGTATAAATATGTTTGGTACCCTGTACCGTTGGCTAAACAGAGAGTATACCCGCCTACACATCTGACAACTAAATTGATAACATAAAATAACTGTATTGAATTTATGCATTCAATATTGTCAATATATTTATATCAATATGCAGCCATGTGCAAATAGTCAAAATTGCATGAGTTTTACATTTGTATAAATATGTTTGGTACCCTGTACCGTTGGCTAAACAGAGAGTATACCCGCCTACACATCTGACAACTAAATTGATAACATAAAATAACTGTATTGAATTTATGCATTCAATATTGTCAATATATTTATATCAATATGCAGCCATGTGCAAATAGTCAAAATTGCATGAGTTTTACATTTGTATAAATATGTTTGGTACCCTGTACCGTTGGCTAAACAGAGAGTATACCCGCCTACACATCTGACAACTAAATTGATAACATAAAATAACTGTATTGAATTTATGCATTCAATATTGTCAATATATTTATATCAATATGCAGCCATGTGCAAATAGTCAAAATTGCATGAGTTTTACATTTGTATAAATATGTTTGGTACCCTGTACCGTTGGCTAAACAGAGAGTATACCCGCCTACACATCTGACAACTAAATTGATAACATAAAATAGCTGTATTGAATTTATGCATTCAATATTCATGTATCTTTATATATTATTTCTGTTTTGTTTCTTACAGGGTGTTCAATATTCGTATACTCTATCTCTACGAAAATCGACTACTCAAATATGTTTTCCCCATAGTGGTGCATTCGTGTGCATTTGGGCATTTAACAATGTGTGAAACTGAATTCATTGCACTAATTGAAATGCGGCGTTTCACAATTTCATTTCAATGAATGCATGTCTGTGTATGTACATTAGAGTGCATCGATTCTTTTCACAAAAAATGGTAACCCATTTTCATAATCTATGGTCAATTCTAAGATGTTTTTACGAAGAAACCATAGTTCTAAAATGAATTCCTGGTCCGCGCTTTTTGAGTTTAAAAATTCATTTTTTTTTGAGAATTTATATCTTGATTGTTTATGGTCCAATTCTGACAAACTTGGTGTCAATACTCTTGTTAGGACCAGGACTTTTAAAATTCCACAAAACCAATGGACGAAATGTCCTTTAAACAAAATTTTCAGTCTTGGAAGGACTATATTGCGGTTTGCTCTATCCTAATAAATTAGTCAGAATTAAAGCTATTTTTTGGCCAACAAAATTTTTTTTCTGCTGAACCTGTATTTTTAATTAACAGAAAATGTAACACATATTTTATTAAAATTGTGTTCAAATGGTATTAAAATATGTTTTACATTTTCTTTTAATAAAAATTACAGGTTCAAGAAAAAAAATTTTGTTTTGTGCCAAAAAATAGCTTTAATTCTTATTAGTTTTGTAAGATAGTGACGATCCGCAAAATCGTCCTTCCAAGGATGAAAATTATGTTTAAAGGACATTTCGTCCTGTGGTTTTGTGAACTTTTAAAAGTCCTGGTCCTAAAAAGAGTATTGACACCAAGTTTGTAAGGATCGGTCCATAATTACCCAAGATATATGTATATGTTCGAAAAAATGAATTTTTCAACTCAAAAGCGCGGACCAGGATTTCATTTTAGAACTATAGTTTCTTGGTGAAAACATCTTAGAATTGACCATAGATTATGAAAATTGGTTACCATTTTTTCATTTTTTCGAGCCCATACAAATCGATGCGCTCTAATGTACATATATGTAGCACATATGTATGTGTGTTGGTATTATTATTTTTAAAAATATCAAGCACAAACAGTTTCGCTTTCTTACGAAATGTAAAAGCGCAACACTTTTTTGCAACTAAAAAATTTATATTGAAATACTTTCTCTCATGTGGGAAAATAAATCAAAATCTCACCAAACCATGAATATTTATATTGTATACGAATATTTTTGTATGTTGGGTAAAGTTGTTTATTTTGACTTTTATACAATTTTCTTCAATCATGGCCATATATTGTTTACATAAGCTAAAGGCGAAAAATAAAAAATATAGGAAAAATCAAGACTAACAGTTTTGAAGGCAGCTTTAATTAGGAGAAAGACGTTAAAAAAAATGCAATGAGTTACGAGTAAATAATTCAACTAAAGAGCCTCTATGGAATACCGTTGTCAAGAAAATCGAAGCACATTTCGATGGAAATATATAAGACGCTTGCGAGTGACCCACAAAATATCACGTATACGCCGTATGCGCCGCTCAGACAACGCAACACACGCAACTGGCGATTTATGCTCGATGCGTTTTTATGATTTGTGGTATAATGCCTACGCAGCACAGTTGATTGTTAATCTATGCGGGTAAAAGCCTCCAAAGCCTCTCCTGCCCTGGCAATGTTTATTGCCAATTTGGAGGTCAGCGCTTGCGGTTCGTTTCCCTCGCAACAGCTGTCACTTTCATCTTTAAACTTTGATGGCACAGCAAAGTAAAGTTTTTGGTACCAAGTTTTTTGGTCAGCAGCAGCAGGCTCTCACGTCTTGCCAACCATTTTTGGAGATGGCAGTGGAGCTGCTGTTGCTGTTGCTGTTGCTGTTGCTATTGCTAATCCCCAGTACGTGTCTTGCCAGCGAAACGTTTTTCGTAAATATTTATTTATTATTTACTCCTGTGGTCGTCCTCGATCCTATTGCGCACCTTGTTGGGCACAAAAAAATTGACTTGACACTGTTGCTGGCAGCGGATCTAAGGGGCTTCGTTTCAACTACGTGCCGTTTTCTTGCTTTTGTACTATACACAACTAAAAGCTGTCAAACACGATGTATACTTAATATTAATTACATAGACAGCCCGAACAAAACGAACAACAAATATCTAAAAAGCAAAGCAAACGCACTTTGTAATGCCAGTTGCTAATCTTTTGCTGTCACACCAAAAAAAACAAAAAAAAAAAACAAATCAACACAAAGCACAGCTAAATGTGTCTGAAAGAGATTCTCGGAGAGACTTTCTCTGTTCCGAAATGATAAACATCTTGAAAGTTATCCTGTTGCACTGAAAACATTTGCTGCCATTTAAGTAACTAGCAGCATATACTCTAATTAGTCGAGTTAATTATATTATTAAGTCGTTAACGAAATTACTTTAAGCGGACTCACTTGAGTAATGCTCTTATTGCCTTTCTTACAACATAGGGAAATTAGCTGAAGTTTGGGTGATTGATGGGTGTGTGGTCGTAAGTTTTATATGAGTAGGAGTAAGGGTTTCTAAGAGTTAAATATAGTCAAAGAATTGAATACATTTATAATTAGAAATATATATTTTTTTTTATTAGAAATCAATCTAAATGGGAATATTTTTGCTCAGTGTAAACACTTTTGTTGGAAAGGAGTCTGACATTACCCACACAATCCAAAGCACCCATCCACTTGCAATTAACACTTAAATTAATTCATATTAATTAAGGACCATGCTCCGACCGAAAGACCAAATGAGAACACACTTAACGCTTTTGGGGCTGTTCGCCTTTATGGGAAACAAAATTGGGAGGGCGTAACAAAAAGTAAACGCATTTAACCTCAACGCAATCAACATGGCAAATGCGGCAAATACTCGTATAATAAATAACAACAGCAACAGCAAAAACGACGACGAATAGGCAAGAGTCCTGGCCAGACACAACAGGACTCATTAATAAAGAGCGTGAACGAAAATTGTGGCACAGCGGGACATGAGTAGCCCTAACACAACAACAACCACAAATAACGACAACAACTACACGAAAATATTAATCACGTTTAATAAGTTGTAGAAATTAGCCAAAGTCTTCGTGTGGTCAATTTCGCTCCAATTTGGCTAATTATTATGAATCCTTATATATAAGGACTTCATGGTCGGACTTTAATACGATATGTGCATGTGGCTAGCATTTGTTTTGCATAGTTCACCTGCACAATAATACAAATAACTTTGGCGGCGAAACCCCTAAAAATACACAGCCAACCAACAATTTGGCGTAAATTTGATTTTGCCATTGCAAATGAGTTATATTTCAACTTTCTGGCCAATGTAAAAGTTTTCCACAAAATTTCTGAACAAAATAGAAAAGTTTTTTGTTGGCATATAATATGTATAAACAAATGCAATTAAGAGCGATGAGAAATGTGAATGTAATGAAGCCAGTTTACTAAACAATAGTTGTCAGTTCGACAGTTCATACATGTACAATATACATACACATAACCCAATTAGCTGAAACTATTGGTTTAATTTAAAAAGCAAATTCCTGACTTATCATATTTTAATTGGTTTCTTTAGACATCATAAAAGTACAATATGATCCCTTGACAAAATACCCAATCAATTTCAGTTTGTTGCGCATCGAACTTTGGCAAACTTTCATAAAGTTTTTGTTTTTCCATTGGATGCTCTTGCTGTCGCAAGTTGCAGTTAAGGCTGATGTCAAGTTGACGTTAAGTTCTTTCCCAAACTTAAAACTGCAAGTATAAACAAGACATAACATGACACAGAGCACTTTAGACAGGTGAGAAAATATATCAAATAAATAAGGCAAACATAACTACCCAAAAATGAAACAAAATAAATAGAAAATTGCCAAGATGCGATTTCTTTGCATGTCAGATCGAATAAATGGCTAGAAAACAATGCGAATTCGTTGTCGGAAATTTGATAAGAAAACGACAAGATACGGAAATGTTTGTGAAAAATAATAAAAGTCTAGCGGGAATATAATTTCAACTAAAATTTAACTGTTTTGCTAAAATGCCAAGTTAAAGGAACTAATAAAGATTCTGACAATTTTCTATTGAAAGATGTCTTTAAGGTAGACACCACGTCTTAAACAAAGAGACACGAAACCCGAGTTCCTAAATAGTTTCAGGCGTAAGTTTCAATCAGACCACTTAAGCGGTACAACGCCCACAAGCGAATAGTCTTTGAGTACAACCATCTATTCATTCAGTTAACCACCAAACCAGAAATTGAGACTCCGTCAAACTTCAGCACAGGTGTTACCACCTACACGAGGCTTGATTTGATTGCCTATATTTAGACGCTACTAACTAAGAGTCGACTCCGAAATTGCATTAATATTAATAATTTGCCAGCGGCAGAGCAAGTGACATCAGTTAATCTAAGTAGCTCGCAGCTCCCAGAGCTAATCAAATATTCAAGTAGTATGTGGAGAGTTATTTATGTGTTATAATTTGTAATCTTATATGAGCAAAGTTTGACAAGTTGAAAGAGAAAGTAAAGAACAGAGTTAGTTACGTGGATTCAACTCAAAGTTGACATTTACAGCATTTCATTCTCTTCACCCATTTACTTAAATCATGCCAAATATCCATTAGTGATACTCGTACCCATTATGACCATGTTAAAAGCATATTCGGTTACCTCATTACAGAGTATTCCGATGATTTTATTGCCAAAAGAAAGCAGAACTGTCAATTGTCGAAAATTTGATCACAAATTGGTGCAGAAAAAGGTGAACTTCAAATGAGAAATGCAAAACAGAACTAATAAAAAAGTACACTCCAATTTAATGGTTGGTTTTGCGGTTTGCAGTTTTTCTTTCTACAAAGCAGAAACAGAAAGAGGAGGAGGGAGAACGTAGTTGTATTGCAATTTTATGATAAATTGGAAATAGCTGCAAAGTTTCGATAAAGGTCATTTAAAAGCAAAGTATGCCAAAGGAGGCAGCATTCAGGGTCTGCACTCGCTTCCAGTTGAAATAATTTTACGCACAAGAGAGCAGATCCCAGCCTCCATGCCCCTACCCACAATATAAGCAGCATTCATGTTTCGACCAATGTTTGGGCCAAACAACAACGTCATGAATCAGAAGTCTTACTTCCCGCAGTGGCAAAATGAGAACCGACCCAATATCACATTGCTACTAAGAAAAGCATTGGCAAAATGTGAAAGCAAATGTAAAGGCAGCGGAAAGGCACACAGACAGAAGACTGAAAAGAAAAGATGAAAAACAGAAAATAAAAAGAATGGAATGCAGAAGCAGCAGAAACCGGTAAGAAGAAGTAGACGTTACGCTGTGAAAAATTACTTATCTGAGCCCCCAAAATGATTTATTGGCCCAAATGGCAAGCAAATAGCATTAAAAGTGCGGTCTCAGTGCCCGGTCCTGGTCCAAGGGTTTTGGCTGCATAAATAACCAGAAACGAGACGCTTTCGAATGCGAAAATAAAATGCTATAGTCAGCTAATGTGGGCATGGTCAAAGGCTGGGCGGTAGCTTCTTAAGGTAAACTATGCAAGCAAAGCAGCCAACTCGTTTTAGCCGAATACGAATAGACCAAATTGGGGGTCAGAGACAACATCACGCAACAGCTGGTCAAACTCTTAAGTGCACTCTAAAATAAGTATTTCCAATCCAGACGTGTTCCACAAATCTCTACAGACAATATGAATTGTCGACAATCTATGGAGTCACAATAATCAGATATCTTCGAATTTATAAAAAAAAAAACTTTGAAGCTCAATCGTTTTTCATACCAATAAAAATGTTTTAAAATAAATATCATCATATAATGGAAATAAGTTTAAAATTTTAACTACTTCTAATCAACAAATCACAAATAAATAATTTTTATAAATTAACTCAAGAGTTAAGAAACATTACGATGTCGACATTTGTTTTTTAATGTAAATATTAAAACATCTCAGATCCTGTCTAAGATACATCCACTCTATTACTTTTCATCTGCAAGCATGGGCCGCTTTTAAGTTTTTTTGCAATAATGTTAGCTTATTTTAAAAACACTCACGCAACTTTTAGCCACACTTTTAACTTATGTTAAATCAAATGTTTCTGCGGTTAGCTTAGCTTAAAACTTGAGGCGCTTTTGCGGTAACCAAGACCAAACCAAATTTATGAAAAATAAATTTCGTCTGATGTGCGGCTCTTAAAAGTTAGACAGCTGTCGCTCAAAACCAAAGCAAGGTTATCGAAAGTTTGACCCAGAGTTCAAGTGAACTGCGATGAATCATTAAGACAAGAGATGGGTGCGTGTCAGTCGGCAAGACTACACTCGAAACTATGTAAATAATCCATTATACTTATTTCATTGTTTTGGCTTCGAAAATAATGATAGTAAATTTGAAGGAGCAAAGCACACAGAGGTAGCAACTAAAATGATTTCTAAATAAGTTTTATTAAATAAATTAAGTTAATTACATATTTATATAGTAAATAAATAAAAATAAAATAAAATGGAAACTAAATCGATTTATATAAATATAAAGCACAATAATGTGAAATAAATTTATTTAATTTATATTTTCTTATTTTAAATTTATGAAAAATTACAATCACAAACACGTAGCATCAGTTGATAAGATTTATTCAAGGTACACACATCTCAATAAATCTCTAAGCATTGTCATCATAATAAAAGCATCTTTAATTCAGTGCAAATTAAATTGTACAGCGCTCAACAAGCTCAGAAAGTGAATCAAAATGTTTGCTTATAAAGGTCTTGTAATATTACTATTAATTCTATTATACACATATGCTCAGTCGGTTACTTATATTAGTGTTAATCAATCGGTGAGCAAAATATCTGTTTTTTAATAAATTGATTATTTTATTAAGGCTATTTTGCAGTGCAACGCGCGTACGACACCGGAAATGCATGATAAATGTGGAGCTTATACGTTTTACAGAATGAAACCCCTTCTACTTGAATTGGAATCATTACAGAAAAAAGTAGAAACATATCGTGCTGAAATTGAAAGTAAAGAAAAGCAAGTTTTAGTGCAAAAATCTGAAATCGATCAAAAAGAAAATGAAGTGAATCTTATCAACTCAACGGTTATAGCCTATCAATCATTGATAGCCTATAAGGATAAAGAGATTACAGAGTTAAGATCTAAGGTCAATTCAGATGAAAATAATGCTCAAGAGAAACACACTGAATTAAATGATTTAAGATCTAAAAATATTAAACTTCAAGCTAGCATCGCTGAGAAAGACAAGCAAATAGATAATTTAAGATCTGAGGCTCGTGCAATTGAACAAAAATCTAAGGAGAACCAAAATTCGGCACCTCCTGGTTGGTTTGCTCTCTAGACTAATTTTCCATATAATGCAACCAATCTGTTTATATTCCTTTTACTTAATAAATGAGGCACTCTATGCTGAGTTTGCTGGGACTATAACTGAATCATCTTATCTTTTGGCTTATCAATTATTTACACCGACCGACACCGACCTCAAAAAAACTGACAACTACACTTTGAACTAAATTCGATTTTTGTAAAACATTGAAATGGTTTAATTCTATTTGTACACAAATATTTCGATGCAATCGTAATCCATTTACAATACACATGTAGTGCGAGTATGTAAAAATATAATATTTTTTACTTGTTGCGCATGTCATTGGTTAGTTTTGCGCTTTGCTGGTGTTCAATCAACCGAATTCGTTAGTTCGTTAAAAAATAATAGCTTTCAGTTCAATAGCAAAACATACAGAAGCTGGGAACAAAATATTACAATTGAATAATTGGCTTGAAAACATCTGCACCAGAAATTGGCTTAAATTGAATCAAATTGCAATTGGTTACTAGGTTACTTGATTAAGTACTTAGTCATTGTTACTACAATTCATAACTATAACTACAATAATCCATAGAGCTAAACGTAATCTGAAACTTAGCCTTCCCACTCGTTATTAATTATTATGTAATTTCCCAAGCTACAAATATTTATTAATAATAATTAACGTTTATATTTTAAATTTACAAAACCTGTTAGTTTAAGCTTTCAGTAGTGTAAGCATTTTTTCAGTATTCTGTGAAATGATCAGGTTTATGTCTATAAATTTCAACCAGATCAATTGCATTCGAATATTTGATGCAAGAATTTTCATCAGCATTTCCGTACAAGGAATTAATTTAATGGCAGACATTTACATTGTCATATTAAATATCAAAATTTGTTCCAAAAACCACATTCATATTTAAAAAAAAAAAAAGCAAACTAAGAAAATAAAAGAAATGCACTAAATTTTATAATATTCTCGAAAATATTGATGACGTTCGTTTATTTATTTTTCCCAGAATACGATACGCAAATATAGAGAATGTAACTCAGAGCAGAGCCCTATGTGTATGTATTTTATAAACATAAAAAGTACAAAATTCATAGCAGCAACTGTCAACAAGATGGAAAAACAAAATAAAGAGCAAATGTAACCAGCTTCACTTTAAATGTATTTTTGCAATTTTAATGAAATGAAATGCATGTGGGTTCAGCTTGGGCTCAGATCCAGGCCCAGGCTCAGTGTAAATGTAAATGCGCCGCCAGACACGCATGCCCAATCCCGCAACCCTATCACCTCAGCACAGTGTTGTTATTTTAGCTTTTTAATAGCTAGATTTAGCAATTTCGAAATTATTATATATAATTATAAATATTTTATTATGTACCATATTTTATATGTTTGGGTAATTGACAGGAATATTAATAACGTTTTTTTTTTTCAACAAAGTGCAGCTTAAGATAAATTAATAGAACATGATGCATTTAAAAAGGTTTATAGAAATGAAAAGTTTCAACGCAAATATATTACATTTTATTTTAAGTGATTTTTTATTTCATTAAACAAGAACACTTTTTGTATTTTAATTAGTATCCTATAACCTGCATGTTTATACTATAGCTTCGAATACAAAATATATCTTTATTTATAAAATATATCTTTATCTATTTCTAGCTACCTTTCTTAAACAAATTTACTTTTTTAGCACCTGAAGCTCTGACAACACTGAGACTCTGTATACCTCTAAGGCTTTTTTCACTGCCTTTTTCATATTCTTTATATGTGTGGGGGTGTAGATGTGTGTTTAAATGCAAATTACATTTCATTTCATTATAGTATGCGGCATTTGCACGTTGGGCATGAAATAAGAATGCAAAAACTGCTTCCTGCATGCGAAACGAGTTTAAAATGGAGGCCGTTACCGTTAGAGCCCAATCGCGCGCGCTCTGCGTATACTCGTACAGCCGTGAGGTACGCATTAGACTCAGCAACTGTTAGAACCGGACTCAAAACCGGAGCCGACGTTGAAGTCCGACGCCGTATATATGTATGTAACGGCTGCCAGTTGAACTCACACACACACAGACACAGACGCAGACATCTTCTTATACAACACAACAGCTATGAACATTCACGCTAATGCGTTGTGAATGCTCCAGCATTGCGTATATCCTGTAAACGTATTTGTAGTGAAGATGGGTATAAGTAAACATTTGTTCAACAG
The DNA here is from genome assembly GCA_037043405.1 of Drosophila subquinaria. Classification (NCBI taxonomy): domain Eukaryota; kingdom Metazoa; phylum Arthropoda; class Insecta; order Diptera; family Drosophilidae; genus Drosophila; species Drosophila subquinaria. The sequence continues at coordinate 69,943 of JBAMBL010000260.1, forward strand.
CAAACAGCATCTTAATTTGGAATGTCCATCTTATTAGACAATTTTAATACAAATTTAGACAACACTGTTAAGCTGTGCTGTTAAAAGTGTTAGGAATCAGCTAAACTTTGAATCGAAGTCTTAAAATCTCTCTCTTGCACAGGGTATTTCACTGTCTATCATAGCGACAATTAGACATCTGCTTGTTTTTATGTATAAATAACTGTAAGCAAGTGTTGCGCATCGGGTTGGATAAAAAGAAGTAGCTGTCCTTGCTGCTAATATGCAGCCAACATTGCCTTTTCCACTTCTTTGCTCCTCTCTCCTTCTCCTTCTCTTGGTCTATGTCCATGTTTTTCTATCTGTCCGTCTCTCCCACTCGATTCGTCCAGCGAGGCGAATGCACAGGTGCTCTTGCAATCCCTCAGACACTGTTTTGCATTGAAAATGAAATTACGTTTAAGATTTAAAGTGCACGGCACAAATTGCCATTTGCCGTGTGCTACTAAATATTATGAATTATAATCAAATTTGCTTTTCGGAGAAGAAAAGCCAACAAATTGTGTTAGGTTAACGAAAGGAAAGTGACTATAAAGTTAGTTCCGGATATTTCTAATACTCGCTGCATTTGACAAAAAAAACAGAAATGGTTTTCAGTTAAGCAACAACTAAAAAGATTTCCCCAATTTATTTGGGTAGTAGTTTTTCCTCCAGACAGGCATTTTGTTGTGTGGTCTGCAACATTTATAGCCGTAAACTGACCCAAATTGCCATGCATGCCCAATAGACAGAAGCCAAAATAAAACATGGCTGGCTTTCAGTGAAATTACGTATACGCACTGTTGTGTCGCATGAGCAGTACGAGGCTAAATGTTGTTGTTATTTGTGCTGCTAATTTAGTATAGTAGTGCTTCCAAACGCTCCCTAACCAGCTTTATACTGCACACAATCCCTCTAAAAAGTATGACCCATAAAGTTTTGCAGCAACTGTTAGCCCCACCACCGCCTCCGCCACCGCCACACGCAGTGCATATTTCGTTAGCAAATCCTTGTAAGCCACAAAGACTTGAAAATTTGTGCGGAGCCACAAATTTCATGGGAATAAAATTGCAACGAAATAAACTTATACACAAATACACACACGCACGAGAACAACAAGAAAACATCATCAAAAGAACACCGAAAATGCAATTGAAGTAAAAGGCACTCGAAAAAACAGCGGCAAAAACCAAAAACGAATGGGCACTCAATAGCTTCCTTGTCTGGTCGGGTCTGGGATTGGATGGATGAATGCACTGAGAGCATGGAAAACTATGAGCTGCTAACTGCCAACTGGTAACTGCAAATGCAGCAGCAGAAAACCAATCGATTTGGCAATGCGTACTAGTTTCCAATTAAAAGTTTACTAATTATTTCTAAACTTTTGTGCAGCGATCAATGAGCATTGAGCATGCAAGGTACAGAACTCAGCATACAGTGGGCAAAAATAAACATTTTTTAGAAAGATTTAAAATACAAAATTGATAAATAATTAAGTATATTATTTGATTGGCTTACTCTTTGAACATATAATATTTTTAAGGCTAACAAAAATTAATAATTAAATCAAAAATGTTGTAATAAATTCATTGATAAATTCTTTATATATTTTAAATGTTCAATTGAAGCCGTTTCTACTGTTTCGCTGAGTTTTATTAAATAGATTGCCCCACCGTACGGCAGGCGAGGACAACCCGAAAATCCAGCCGCAAATTGGTTACGATTGCGAAAATGTGTAAGTGTCGGCATGTGTGTGCGTGTGTTTGAGTGAAGGCGTGTGTGTGTGCTTTACGATTGGGCTAGAGGTGTGTTGACCAGACGGCCATTTGGCTGATGAGATGCCCGGGATGTGTTCGTGTCCTCGACATCGTCAATATGGCAAGACTCCGTAATTGACTATGCGTTGACTTTAGTTAATTTCGCTGCGTTATGGGACGACGCATGTGTTTGTCAGTTCCGTCCTTTTGTTGGCACACACACACACAGCTGAAATAGCTTGCATTGAGTAGTCAATCAAAGCACAAATCGATTGCCATGGCGTCCATTTGGGACAATGACTTTGGTTGTAACGGCTTCTGGTATTAACGGCAATTGCATTTTCCCCGTGGCCATGTTGATTGTAATCATTGGCTTTGGCTGATGTCTGCGACATGGCCATTATTTTTACAGCCTAACGAGTTTTGCCAAGAATCCCGGCACCTCACCCCCAACTGATTGGCACGAAATCGAAGTGCCAAAGGCCCGCAGGACAGAATATGTTACCTGAAGCGCAGTGAACAGGTAAAGCCAGCGTGTCGCTACCAATTAGAAGGATACGATCTAAAACAGTGGCACTTCGATGACTTGAACTCTGTGACGTCAAGGAAACTGTTGCTAAATTTGCAGCTCTTGAAACTCTAAACTAAAATCACGCGATAAATGGATTACAACAGTCAGACAAAGATCAAAGATATTATAACTTTGTCGAGTTAATTTCTACACGTAAGTGTAGAGACTCTTGTGAGTTTAATTTGTTATTTTAATATTACATCCATAGATATAACCAGATTAGTTTGATTTCTGTCATGCGAAATGGTATAACATAGGCATGCTTGACTGTACAAGTCATACATTCAGTTAATCGATCAAATTATACTTGCTCTGACAGCAGACCACATGATTTTCAATTACATTGTTAAGTAATTCTCAAGCACTTAGGAATGCATTTCACTGGCAAAATAAACAGCAGAAAAGTCAGATGACAAATAACGTGGCTACAAATAATACTCACACTCACATACGTACTCGCATCTGATAGATATCCACGAAAACCCTATATCACATGGCAATTGAAAATGCGACAGCACTTTGCACAGCGACCAATATTTGTTATTGCAGTCCGCACGTGGCGGGACGAGGGACTCGATGGGAACGCGGGGACGACACATTTGTCGCCGATTTGTTGGCGTCATTATGGCAGGACATGGTAAGGGGAAGAGTGTGGGAAGGGGTTGGATTGGAGAGGGGATAATGTTCGTGGCCCATGTTGACGCACTTAACATTGCAATTTGCAAGCTGTGCTTTATTTTCAGTCGCAATACGCGTCGTATACGCAATACCAGGCAAACAATGTGCACCTCACACATTTACACAGCAATCCTCCTACTCCCTTGCCTCTTCACGCCCTCTTCTGCCTCTGTCCACATCAATTGACTCGATTTGTCTTTTGTTTATCAAATGTTTATGTAGGAAGTTTGTGTGTGTGTGTGTGTGTGTGTGGTCGCTTAATTATTTTTGCTCGCAGCGTTTTTCATTATTTTCTGATAAAGTGTACATCAGCCCAGATACATCAGCAGTCATTTGGCAATTTCCAGATATATATTTAATTGTAATTCAACATAAAAAGATTAATTTGAATGTTGTGTAATCAATATAAAATGTTAAATTTTTTGAATTTTATAATACAAACAAATTTCAGGTATTTAAATCATTTAAATAAATTAATTAGTTTTCCCAAAATTTCTGACAGATAGGGGCTATACATTTATTTCAGGGTTTGAAAATGCTACGCTACTCCGTAGTATTTCGAATTGCTCTCGCTACCGCTCTCGATTTGAACAGAGCCGTAGCATAGCCATAGCCGAAAAATAAAAAAGGATTTGCTCTGCTCGGAGCGGAGTTTTGTCGCTTCAAAAACTATGCTATAGCTATAGCAAAAAAATTAAATTATATGCGCTACAGCTACGTAGCGATAGCTAAAAAACTGAGAGCGAGATGAGAGCAGAGCAAATGCAATTTTTTTCATTTACTACGGCTCTCGTGTGATTTTGATTTTCCTACAATTCTGTGATCGTTTTCGGGCGTTTTCTTCCTTGAAACTGGTGTTGGAAAATATACTTCTTGTCAAGCTTAATTCGACACACTTAGATTAATTCATAAGTTTCCATTACGTAAAATTTGTTATTCCGATTTACTTATTAAACACTTTGATTTAATTTAAATATTGTGAATGAATACACTACACATGAATAAAATTCAGATCACAAAATTGTAGGAAAATCAAAATAACACGAGAGCCGTAGTAAATGAAAAAAATTGCATTTGCTCTGCTCTCATCTCGCTCTCAGTTTTTTAGCTATCGCTACGTAGCTGTAGCGCATATAATTTAATTTTTTTGCTATAGCTATAGCATAGTTTTTGAAGCGACAAAACTCCGCTCCGAGCAGAGCAAATCCTTTTTTATTTTTCGGCTATGGCTATGCTACGGCTCTGTTCAAATCGAGAGCGGTAGCGAGAGCGTAGCAACATTTTTGTAACTCTTGCTGCTACGGAGTAGTTTTTGCGAACCCTGATTTATTTTCAACAATTGTCTCAATTTAATATATGTGAGTTAGGTGTTTAACTCTTAAGTTTATTTTAAAGTAATTGAAAAGTTACAAGGTTATTCTAATTGTCTCGTTCTGCTTTTTTTTCTTCCCGCGTGGTTTTTCCTGCTTCTTGTTTTTTCTTCGGCTTTTTTCCAAGTGTCAATTCTCAGTGTTGTCCTCTTTTTTTCTGAACCAAGAATTCTGCTGTTAACTCAAAATGTACTGCTTAAAATATCGGCTGTTGACTCCCTGCTGTTATTCGGCTGTTGATCGGCTTAAATTCTGCTGTTAATGTTCTGCTGCTGCTGTTCTGCTTTTGTTGTTCTGCTGCTGCTGTTCTGCTGCTGTTGGTCTGCTGTTGTTGCTATTCTGCTGTAATTCTGCTGTGCGTTTCCCTATCCAATCTTACATTCGGCCATTCCTGATCATTCATCTGTCCCAGATGACCATGCATCCTCATTATCTATGGTATAACGCCACAGCTTCATGTGATCGCAACTTGTGGATGTGTTGGTAGGTCCTTCCACATCAGCTGCCTTTCGTACATCATAGCGGCCATTTCTCTTTACCTTCGTTACTTCATACGGTCCCAAATATTCACTGGCAAGCTTCTTTCCTGCGATGAACTGAGTACGGCGTATGGCAACCAAATCTCCAACTTGATAGACGATCTCTGGTCCTCTCTTGGTATCGTATTGCTTCTTATAAGAATCTTGTGCGTGCTGTATTTCGTTCTTAGCGTTTTGTCTCATCTGCAGCCGTTCGTTATCAAAATTTTCGTACATTTCCTCTTCCAGAAGCTGCTTTATACGATCGGTAGGTATATTGTTCATCCTAACCCCGAACATTAGTTCAAAAGGCGATCTCTTAGTCGATGAATGCACATGTGAATTGACCGCTCTCTGCACATCTGGTACTGCCTTGAACCACTTAGACGTGTCTTCTGCCGAAATCTTTGAGATGATCGAAAGTACTGTGCGATTTACTCTCTCTATCTGACCGTTTCCTCTAGGTACTCCGGTTGTACTCCATATGTGTTCAATTCCGTTCTCTTTAGCATACTCTGCGAACAAATTGGCTGTAAATGCAGATCCTCTATCTGATACCATGCGTACTGGATTTCCGAAAACTTCTGACCAGGTTTTGATCTTCTTCAGCGTCTCCTCACAACTGGTTGTCTTTGTAGGGAAAAGCCATA
>JBAMBL010000261.1:0-10850 GCA_037043405.1 Drosophila subquinaria
CACTCGGCTGATAAGCAACGATGGCGACAAAAGCGACAAGTTGAAAGCAAACAGCAGAGCAACGAAACAATGCACACAGCAACAACAACTGCAACAACAACAGCAACGACAACACTAAAAGCAACAACAAGAACAAAGAACATTCAATGAAATGTTAAAGCAAAGCAAAGCACTTACAATAAAAAGTGTCGACCGCGTCATAGAAGTCGTCACATGGACGCTTTTAAATGCTCGTCCAGCACAAATTGTACCCACTTGGTCAGGTGGTGGTGGTGGTGGTGACAACAGTGGTGCGCTGGCTAATGCTTCCTGTTTCCTGCTGGCATTTTTGCTTCTTTCGATGCTGCTCTTGATGCTGGAAGAATGCCTTTTATTGTTAGTTTCCTGCAGTTTGCTGTCCACTTGGCAAATGCTTCCGATGTTGTCGTTGCCTCAATTGCAATCATATTACAAGCAACATTTAATTTAATTTGATGCGGAAATCAAAAAGATACTCCTGTCTCTACACACACACAGACACTCACAGACACACACACAGACTCGAAGTTCATTTGGTTATCCTTTTATTTTTTCGAGTTCAGTTCAGCAACTGCTGCAGCAGACGCACTTTGCGGTCAACTTATGGTTTCAGTTTGTCTCTTAATGGGCCGGAAAAAAACATACATATATGGCTTTAGTACGAGTTACTCTGCTCTTTGGTCTTAGGTCTCTCCCCCGGGTCGTTGCTCTTGTCAGCATCAAAAATCATGTCCTCCTCTATTCATTTCCAGCTGCCTGCATTCAGGCACCCAAAACTGGCAACAGTCACACTCACTTTTGGTCTCAAATCATTCATTGAGTGTCTCCTTAAGGCGCATGCGCCAATTTCCCCTTTTAACAGTTGCCAGATTCCATGTTTATCATAGAATCTTACAGACCTGTTGCTTGACGATATTTGAGTCAAATGCGATTGGATTAGGATAACTAAAATGCAATTAGAATTTGATTTTAGTTTTAATTTAATGTTTTAAGTTCAATTTAATTTTGTTTGTATTTGGAATTTATTTATTAATTTAATAGTAAATAGTTTTAAATTTTTAATTTCTAATGATTATAGTGATATTAAATCACAACTATTCTAATTGTATTAGATTTATTTGTTTTTAAGGAATTTACAAATTACTTTTTTATCTTCTAAGCATCATTTAAACTGATTTTCTTAATGCATTGTGTTGATTTGTGGCAGGTTTATTTAAGATGGTCATAATTTCCGGAGTGGCTTAAAAATTACTCAGAATTTATAAATTCTCTACCTTGCGATAGAATAAAGAAAAAAATTGTATTCAATAAAAAGTTTGTAAGTTATTTCTTCATGGGGATTACGGCGATGCACTGCATGAATTTTGTTTACAGTTGCCTCCTGGAAATACTTGTGCTTCAAGTTTTACAGAGGCAACTTTAAGTTGGCTTTTCTCAGTATAACTGAGGGTAGCAGTTGTTGAAGGTTGCCGTTTAGTTGACTGATAAAATCTTCTAAGGTTCTTACTGATCTCGTCGAGAGCTTTGATTTGTGCTCGACTATTTTGCCAGTTCTCAATTGGGTTTGTCCCTTGCCTTTTTGAACGTGCTAGGCACTTGTTTTTGAGCCGTTTTGATCCGCTGCCAATTACGTGGGCAACAGACAGCTTACAACTTCTCGCCAAGAGCCATAAAGGCGACTTTCTAGGGGCCACTTTGTGCCTTTGTATTTTCCGAAGCGGCATTTTCTTGGGAATTCTGCTTTGAAATCCTTTGGTAAGTGGTGTTTAGCCCGAGGTAAGCCAATACCGACTTGTTGTCTGACCAGCTGCGTGTCCTTGTCCTTGTCCTTGTCCACGTCCACATCCATTTCCGTGCCTTCAACTAATGGTTACCAGTCGAGAAGGTTCCATTGACAACATTGACATTTTGAATTAGATAATTGACTACACGTTCGCTGCATTTACCTCGATCTTTCAGGTAGTTTACTCATGAATTATTCAGCTGTAAGCTAGATTGCGTATACACTCCGTGACCGAGTTGCAACTGGAAAAACTGATTTAACTGATTTAAATAAACCACGCCAAATGTCACCAACTACCGCTCTGCAAATTTAATATATTTTCAGCTCCCCTCCCTTTGCATACATATTTTTCATCATTTTTGGCATGAAGGTCGTTGTGAAATGTATCTTATTTATGCGCGATTCTGCCAAATGATAAACCAAATGCATTTTCCGCGAAGCGATACGAAATGCCAATCATTTTGTCAAATGATTATTTTCATTTTCATGCCTCGAACACAAAATCGATACTTGCTAATATATTGGAAATGCAACTTATGGTTAACTGGTTATTTTTGGATTTAGTAGGAAAGCAAAGCCGAAACTGATATTTGCACAATTCAATTTGCTTAAAAAAATATCTATAAAAATGAAATATATGTATGTTTAAAATTAAATTTTATTCTATTTTAATAAATGTTATTACACAATGTAGGCAAATATTTATTAAATTAATATTATTTTTTATAGCTACATAAATGATTACTGAAGCAAAAAGAGTCTGGTTTGCTGAATTTATTTCAGTTTGCAGTTCAGTGATTTTTGGGCATTATTTAATTTCGGTATGTAAAGGATTTAAAAAGTATGTTAAGTTTTTTACTTGATTTCCCTTAATACAATAAATATAAATTTTAAGAACTGCGAAGTATTGTATAAAGTTGCTGTGTTCAAGATGAAATGAAAAACCACATCCTTTTTGCTGCCCGCTGCCATTTGCAGTGCTGTTGTTTTTTTCAGATTGCTGTTGGCTACCCGACTGACCAACCTATCATCCCTGCTTCTTCTTTCCATCCTCATCCCACCGCCAACAGCTTTTTTTATTCGAAACATTTTTGATGTTGCGAAAAATATATTATATACAAATTTGTTGTGTTATTTATGGAAGCGCACGAAATCGCGCATAAGTTTAAATGCCGCTAGCAATTGTTGTCCTCTTTTCCCCTCGCTTTTGCTTTGTCTTACTCTAAAGGGGGTTTCAAATGAAGGGCGAAAAAGCAGCAGTAAAAGCCTAATGAAAATATATTAAGACAACTGCAACGGACATGGTTGACAAAGTGTTTCACAATTTTAAATATAAATTAATTTCTTTTTATCATTTATATACGTAATTGAGTTCATCTGAAGCGTCGGCACGCTTCAACAATTATCGCAATTTTCAACGATTAAAGCGTTGCCACGTCTGTTATCTGCACCTGGAATGTGCAACCTGCAACATGCAGCCAGGTGTCGTGACCCCTGTCCTTTCACAGCTGCGGTATTTATTCAAAGTTAATTTCCCAATGTCCCAGGCATTATTAATTCTTGATTATTTAATTCATCAGCCGCATCATCAGCGTAAAAATGCACAAAGAGACAAGCGAAAAGCCACGGGGCAAAAAATTGGGCTTCCTTTCCGTTAATATTCATGAACAGCGAGCAACCACAATTTGTACTTACCAAGGGCATTACAAGTATGTATGTATATGTAAGGATAGGTGTATGCTTCATCCTAAAATCTGAAAAAGTTAATTAAGTTTGTCTTAATTAAAATTATATATTAATTTGTTCTTTATATTTTTTAAAACATTCAAATTTATTTATTTAAAGAGAAAAATGTCTTTTTAATATATTTAGTATCTTATTATGAATATTGGTGAAGAGTATCTTTGTGTTGAGCATGCCCGACTTTAGCACTGCTGCTACTTTTGTTACCTTCTCTGATTGAGTCAAGTTGGCAGCTCTGTTGCCCTGTGGGCTGCACCTGCCGCTTCCTCTTAGACCACTCAACATTTTCGCTGCCAACGTCAGAGAGTGAAGGGGAAAAGGGGGCAAGGAACAATGTCGGGACTCGGACCAGCGGGGCAGCCATATAGATGTGCAATTTTACCGCAAAGGCGTCGCCGTATGCTGCTCTGCCCTTTAGTGTATTTTTTCCACTCTTTTCATTTTGCACTTTATTTCTTTTGCCCTATTTTCTTCTTGTTTTCAGTGGCTTTCACGTGCAGACCCTGAGTTGCTCAATCGTTGCTGTTGTTGCTGTTTTTGTTCATGTTGTTGTTGTTGTTGTTGTTGCTGTTGTTGTTGATATTGTTGTGGTGGCTGATGTTGCTCGTGATGTGCATTTTGCAATACAGGAAATAACCACACACACTACACAGACTCCTATGTATACTTACACACTTTCGGATAATGGCACTGTCAGTCGCGCATTGAGCAACATCAATCATACGCACCGTTGTGCCTCCCACATTGCCCCAAGACAGACAATGTCTTGGAGCGGTCGGCATGTCGGCATTCTACGGTATTTGCTCATGTTGCAGCTACTCAGCTCTCAAACCTGTCAGTGAGCACCTTTGTCACACTCTGGAATGGAAGCGGGAATGGAAGTGGAAATGGGCGTGGTTTTAGGTGTGTCTCCTGTCCTTTTGGCTGCCTGTCAGTCGCTCACACGACATCTCCAACTCTAACTGCTGCTGCCGACGCATCGTGATAAATGAAGCGAAAATTGACCTTGATTTCAGTTGTTGATGCCACACCCTTGTCTACACGCCGTTATTACATTCATATAATTTGAATAGGCAAATTGACAATTAATTAATTATTAATATGACTGTGCCACGCCCTCTGCCAGACTGACAAATAGCCAAACGTAGCTTTTCACTTTTTGACTTTGTCACTTGCCGTGAACTTGTTGAATTCTTTCGAGTATCCTAAATGAAAGATGAACTTTATGGTACACTAAAATTGTGTGTAACTTTTTGGTACTTATAATTAAAATTCACAGAGTAAATTTCATTGAATAAATTAAAAATTAAATTCTAATATCATTATAAGTTATTTTACTTTGCTGAAATACCATCAATAATTAAATTGAAAATACAACAATTGAATTATTTAGAAATTGTTGTGATTATTCATATATTATAAGATATTAATAATATTGCAGAGTATATAATTGTGTGTGTGTGTATTGCAAATGAATTAACTCCAACTAAAGAAAGTTTCCTTCTTATTTCCATCTGTTATTTGCTCAACGGGCAGTTACAATTTGTTTAAGGGCCACGCACTGAAATTCATCAAGTTAATAAGTCGCAATAAGTCGTAATAAGTCGTGTTTGTGTGACGAGGGCAGTTTGCTTATTGCCTGAGCTGATAGCCATCAGTGGGGTTAGTTTGTGAAGTTTGGGCTTAAGTACATTTCGTTGGCATTTCTAATAATAACCGGGTGCACTTTCTAATTGCTTACGACAAGCAAACGGCAACAAGGACAGCAACAAGGCGAAGGACGAGGCCAAGGCACAGGCAACATGAACAAATAGCCACATTGTCACAATTTGAACACGTACTGTTGACTGGGTCAGACGAAGGAGCAGGAGTAAGCAGGAGCGAACAGGAGCAGACAGGGGCGAACAGGAGCGAACAGACAAGAACAGGCATGGGACGGGCTAATGGTCAACGCTGGTGGCACTTCAACAACTGCGACAAGAGCTACTGTTTGGGCTAGGCAAACAAATTATGCTCAAAATTATCAACAAGACAAAAGCATCCAACGGGAGAAACGAACTTTGAATGCACTAACTCGACAAATGTTTAAAAAAAAAATAATATTAAACGGACGTTTTTTTTTTTAAATTTTTAACTCGACAGAAAAGTACAGAAAGACAGTAACAAGTAACAAAAAATAAATAATAAATATATGTTTTTTTTTTTAAATTGCTAAACTCAATGGATCTTGTTTTTTTATATCGTTCACAGAATTATGCAAATTGCAAAAATAAATGAAAAAAAAACCCATCATATGAATTTTGACGGACTCTTATAGGAGTAAACCAATCAAAAGGAAATTGGAAAATTAAATTCGGCGCAGTTCTGTTCAATTCAAGTGTCTGTCACAAACTGCTTGGTAAATCTAAAGAGCTTTCCCCATTTTCTGCCTTCATTTTGCGCAATGAAATTGTGTAGCTCACACACACTTACACACTGACAATGACACACGCACACAGCTTGTTTTCTTGTTTTCTACTCGGAATTTTCTCTTTTGTATGGAACATTTTTTGTGGGGGCCTTTTGCGAAAGGAATTTCACTTCGATTCGCATTGTCTGAAATATGTTTTATTTTCCGCCGCTGTTTACTTTTAGCCCTCGGCAAGAAGTTGAAAGAATACTTCGATAGGTCCTGGGCAATGTTTTTTGGCCAACAGACTCTTTGTAATTAGAAAATCTCAACGGTTCCATTAATAACACTAGTTTACAGCCATTTTGACTTTCATGTCTGAGTGCACTTTTCTTATGGATTTTGGCCCACTAAACACGAAAATCGCACTTAAAAATTTTATTATTTTATTATTTTTATTTTATTAACAAATCTCACTCAATCAGCATCTTTTATGGTCCTACATATCCTGACCAAGTTTGGTTGAAACCGGACCACTGTATCATATAGCTGCCATACAAACACAAACTAGAAAATCGTTAAAAAGATGATTTATATTCTTTCACTGAAAAGCGTATATCTCCGCCATTTATCCATGGATTCTCAAAAGCAATAGCCTATTTTCTTCGTAACAGTGTCGGCTATACGTTAAACTCTTAAAAATAATTTTACCTTGGCGATATCGTATTTTTTCTAGGGCAATTTGTGAGCTGTGGAGACCCAAAATTCACAAAAAAACCGGATTTTGAAACTTTTAAAAGTCGCTAGCTTCTGAACTAATAAGCCGATCTAAAAGCTATATGAGAGAGAGTTATAAAGAGATTAGTTGCCTTTAATTTGAGTACTCTTTTGACCACATCGGTTAGTTGGATCTCGTGGTATACTCTAAAATGTGAGAGCATCTTTGAAAACTTGGAAAAACATGAATATTTCGAAAACGCTACCATAAAAAAATTTTTAAGTGCGATTTTCGTGTTTAGTGGGCCAAAATCCATAAGAAAAGTGCACTCAGACATGAAAGTCAAAATTTTTTTTTGATTTTGTAAACTAGTGTAATGTGTCAGCTTTTGAGAGTCGCAATCGACGAGGCGCATCCGTTGATTTATGTGTGCGGTGCCAGATGAACTGGAGCTGGAGGATGAATTAAATGCTCTGACATTTGATTACTCAATATGGGAAATGGCGTTGGCTTTGCCACTTCCGGCTGTCTTGTTAGGCGACCCTTTTGCCTTCGTATCTTGACTACTAATTGAGTAATTTATGCGTGTTTGTCGAAACTCTGCGATATCCTCGACCAAGACCAAGTCCCATTCATGCGGGCTATGGCATTGGGCTCCCGAAAAGCCGTTTGAGCCTCGCGGCGCGTTATCTAAGCAGACGCCGTTGACAAATTCGCCAGTCAGCCCGTTTTTTCTTTTATTTTTGGCTTGTTCGTTTTTTGGCCTTCTTATGTCTTGGAGGCTCAGTCGCAGTCTGTGCTCCGCCTGGCAAGCGCAGCAAATTCATAAAACGTGACAAGAAACGCCAAGCGCTCTTGGCATCCATCTCAGCATAGTCCTCAGATCTTAGTCCTGACTCTCAGTCCTCAGTCCTTAGCTTACCTTGATTGAAAAGCCAAAAGACGCACGCGCCATTTTCCGGTTGCTTCCAGCGCGCTAAATTAATTTGACATTTCTGGCATTGTTGCGGCGAGCATCGCGCATCCTTTGCCTCTGCCTCTGCTCCTTTGCCGTTATCCTAGCCGTGATTTATGCAAAAGAGTTGCCCTCACTCTCAACTCTGCCGTAGTGCTGCCACTTTGCTTGAATCCTGTCGCTGTGATTTGCGTTCGTTGCACGCTAATAAAAGAAACTTGACCCTAATTGTGGCATAGTTAATAATAAATACTATTTGGCTTCGTTTCAAATTAAATGATATTTAATTGAGTTTAAGGTTCTTTTTACACCAAATTTCAGCTCGCAGTAAAATTCTTCTGCTTTGTTGCTTCGATTTATGTTAATATAACTCATAAATATTTGTTTGTTTTAGTTGGAATAACACTTTATTAGGTGTCAGCTTTTTAAATATCTACTTAATTTAAGATTTATGAGATTTTTCTACTGACTACCTTTTGTCTTAAAATATATGAACGATTCTTGTTGTTGTTTAATAAAATATTTTACATTTTTTGCAATTTTTAAGATGCTTTTTCTTTTGATTACAAATGCATTTGTTACATTTACTCATAACTCATAAATATTTGAAATCGTTGCTTCCAGCAGTTATATTAATCTATTACCCTATACCAAGCATCCACTTAATGGCTCTTTGGGATGAAATGAATCGGTTTCTGATGATGCCAACCAGCCAACCAACCGACCATAACAAAGTATTTCAACTACTCGACCCTCCACTCGCAAAACAATTTCAGTTTTTCTTTCTTTATGTTTTGCAACCTTCCATTTTATTTTATTTGATTTTATTTCGATTTTGTTCTATGCAAATTTTTATGCGTTGTCATTTGTATCATTAGCTGATCCCTTTTTGTAGTCCTTGTATTTTTTTTTTAGCTGAGGCCAAACAATGCGCTGACGTTGCCGAGCTGAGCTGAGCTGAGACTCGGACTTTGCGGACTCGGCGCCCTGCTGATGCGTGTCTCTATGCTTTATGCTTTGTTATGCATTCAACTTACTCTGATTGTTCTTGTTGTTAGGGGAGCCAATTCCGCATCCAAATGTACACTTAAAACTTTTTTGTTTTATTGGCAGCAGCAAACAAATTGAAACATTCACCGCCGTTTGTCTGGACCAATTTTATGGCTCTGCTGGCAGTTCCCTAAAAAGATTCGAAACTTCTAGACATCAGTTCTATCCATAAAAAAGTACAAATAAAGCAGAATGACAAAAAAAATGCAAATTCTGCAGTGTCCCTCATTGCAGCTCATTTCCATGGATGAGTATTCATGTGTAATTTCCTGTTCAACAAAACTTTGCCTCCTGTCCACTACTCGTAGATCCTGTCGTGTCCTGTTCAGTTACTCATTGTCATAGACAGCGTCCTGGTTGCTATATTGCTACATCAGCATGTTACTCGTGAATTTGGCTGCCACAACAATGTTTGCCCTTCTCAGCCACCGGATGTTGCATGCAACATGGCTGTGCTCAAAGTTAAACTTCTGTTAAATATTTTTGAAACATTTAATAGACTCTGATTCAGACAGGAAACGCTCTAATTGCAATACCTAACGCTGATAATTATTTTAAATTTATTATTATAAACATTATTTAATTAATTAATAATCATTTTGTAGCATTAAACTTTAGTAAATCAATATCTTTAACAGCGCATAAGATTCCATTGCTCTTTTCAATTTGTATTCCACACGTAAATCGTATTTTAAACTGCCAATTTATAAAAACACTTTTCAGCAGACGAACAAAATATTCATATCCTTGTAAGTTGCGTATTTCGGTGTCGTTGTCCTTCGACGTTCGCTGTAATTTCTGTTGTTTTTCTGCTATTTTTGGTATTCATAGCATGCTAATGACACTTTTTACAGAAACCGCCACTTGAGGGGAAGACCTATGTACCTATGTATGAGTATGAGTAAGTCTCAGCCGCACATTTCCAATTGCTGAGTGTAGCCATGCTTAAGATATCCGGCATTCTGAATGTGCCACAAAGCAAGCAATTCAAAGCCCACACACCAGAGACAGCCACGTGACTTTAAATAAATTCACAAAGTCTAACGCAACACATTTAATCATATTATGGGTATCAACAGAAAGAGGAGAATTCTTCAGTTTTTAGTATACATTTCATCCATACTTATTGCATCCATACTTATTTTAAAACAAAATAAAAGTATTAGTTACATGATAATAATATTATTACCATTTAAAACGTTTTTTTTGCGTTGGAAATCGACTATTCAATTTGGTAGAGTTTGGGCATTTATCTGACTCGACTATAACACTTTTAATTGAATAATCCTTTTTTTTTTATCTTAAACTAAAAGTTACGGGATACGATTTTTTATTTAATAATAGTTACTCAACAGTTTTAGTAGATTTTTTTGTGATGAATGTATATGGAAAATAATCATTTTGTAAATATTTTCTATCTATAGAAATACGTAAAAATGGATGACGTTACTTTGCTATTTAAATCGTTAGCTTTGATATGCCTAACTTAACATGGCGATTATAGACCGCAATTACTGTTTGTGGTCACGGAAAGTCACGCGCTCCTATCTAAGGACAGCGACAAGCACACACACATGCGTTTTCACTTGTATAACACACACTCATACGCACATACTGAAACAGATTTGACATTACTCCCGTTGGCACTTGAGACGAGAACTCGGGTAAGAAGAACGACGCCGTTGCGCCGCCGTTGCCAATGCACTATGGGGCGAAATCCGAAAAATCGAATATTTATTAATAACTTTTAAAATAAGCTAGGTTTTTGAATGCGACTTTTTTATTAATATTATGTACACCCTCAGAAATATTTTTGGAAAAGTGGGCGTGTCGCCACCCCCGCCCTTAATTTTTTTTTTTTTTTGTATGTATAAAAGCTACTAAGCTCATAATTTTTATTTCAAATAACAAGCTTTGACCTTGTTTATTATTAGCAATAAAGAGAAAAAGTAATTTTTTGACAAAGGAAGTTGTGTGCTCTTATAAATGGTTGTGAGCATAAAATTTAAAAAAAAAAAAATTGGGGCGGAGATTTTGACATGCCCACTTTTTCAAAAAATTTCTATGGGTACACATAGCACTGGAAAAAAAACCGCATCAAAATATCCGAAGTAGTTTTCGAGTTAATAATAAAAACCTCAAAAACTGGTCAAATATCTCATACGACAAGCCAGCAAATCAACACTGAAAAATG